>PVHY01028632.1:0-15030 GCA_004024945.1 Uropsilus gracilis | reverse complement strand
ATCATCACCTAATTGATGTTGCAGATTTGTGTTTCATTTCTGAGATCAGTGATAACATGCCATCTTACTATTAATGATGCTAAAGAGTACAGAAAGTGCTTAGCTTACAATCAGGGTGCAACTTGAAAATTTGGAAAAATGTATGTACCAGTTAATATTTTTTTTTTAATAATCTCAATTTTAATTTAGGGAAGAAAGTAAACTCACAAACAGTTTTCTTTGAAATGATACCAAAACCTTTTTGTTTCAAATATTATGCTCATCAAAAGAAAAAAAAAAAAAACACTGTAATCACAGGTACCTGGGAGGCTGAGGTTGAGGACCACTTAAGTTTGTGGGTTCGAGACAACCCTGGGCAACATAGCAAGTCCTAGTTTCTTAAAAAACTTTTTTTTTTAAAAAAAGAGAAAAAACAACCACTTACAGGTGAAGCCTACCTTACCCCTATTAATGTGATCCTTAAAATACAACTCAATGCATGGAGAAACAGTAATCTAAATACATTTTATAATAATATATTTGCAGTGAAAAAAATTCCAAATTTTCTCCCACAGTTCTTTATCTCTTATAACAGTTCAGCAAAATATAAATGAATACATGACATCTAAAATCTATGATTTAATAAATAAATCATTTAATAAATGATTTAATGTCATTGATTTACCAAGGGAGATGGAAAGATTGCTGCCTGCATAACCTCCCTGTACATGAACATACACAAGCATGAAACCATTCATAAACCATAGATAAAGAATACATTAGGAATATAAAGATTGATACTTAGCAGTACATGAAGATTTATAAATTAATTTAAACTGTTATTTTATATTAGTTATTTTTCTTTACCCTAATGATATATATATACAAAATATATATATATACATATATATAAATTCTAATATAGTATCTGAAATTTCTAAGTTACAGGGTTGTTCGGAAAATTATATCATGAAATAACTTGTGTAAAAATGCTTTAAACAATAGCAACTGAAAGTGGAAATGTTTACTTAAAAAAATGAGGTCAAAAGAACCAATGTTTTTATAACTGAGCACCATCTAATCATTAAAAAATGAATGACTCTAATTTTACTCACTTATTCTATATCACAGAAAACACTTAATGACTTTTTCTGTACCAGTTAATATTAATTAATGTTAATAATATCAGTGCACTTACAACTGTACTTTCTTCTGCAAATTAAAATGATGGGATGAGATGATGCCTGCACTTGAGGTTTTTAAAAAGTATTTTTTTCCTTCTACTTGCTTCTATTTACGTTTAAAAAGTACATTTTCATAACAAATATATGGGATGGGGATGGGCTGAAGGTGAGTAGAACTGTTCTGTAGAAGATATATTGTAATAAAAATTTTCTCTATTCCCTAATGACTGTGAAATAGGAAAATTGACCTAGTTCAATCAGTCTTACTTACAGTCCTACACCTAGAGCATCCTTGACCCCGGGGAATGATGCCAATAGTAGAGATGACTTTTTGATTGGCTAAATAGTCTAGCTCATGGGTATAATGCCATGCATGCTTCTGTGACTTAGATGCCTTTTGGCCCTACATGATAGTAAACACTCAAACATTATGATGTAGGCATTGCAGTGCTCAGCACAGGACAACTATAGCAAACAAAGGTGTCATAACTCACAGGTGTTATATCTTGTCCATGAATTACCAGCAGCTATGGTTGACAGTGAGAAACTGACCTACATCCATCTCCACATTGCCACTCAGCTCTCAGAAAGTCTATGAGCAAAGAAGTAAAACATGATTTATGATAAGTTGCAAGTTACTGCACTTGCATATTGCTGTGTGTGGAACAGAGATCAATTCATGACTAACAAATTTGTCACAGGACAGTGCATCTTCCAGTCTGCTACCTTCAAATTAAGTGTCATGATGAAGGAAAAATACGCAATTCCTTGAGGGAAAAAAATATCACCTTTTGATAAGGTTATGGAAATAGTGCCAGTCAAAGGAAGACAGGAGACAGAGCTCTCATTTGGTGACAGTGTTCAGTCTAAGATTTCAGAGATAAACACAGGAGAGTAAATACATAAAACACAGAACTCCTACATCCCAAATTAAGATGGTGTCTGAGATTGTAGCATGGAAAAATAAATCAAAGTTTATTAACAAGAAATTATCCTTGTTTGGACTTGATGAATGTAAAGTGCTCAGATAATTCATTATAATTCAAAGTTTTCTTGGATTTCACACACACTTTAAACTTAGTTTTGAACTCAGATGTAAATTATGCTTTTGATCTTTTTCTTAAACCTAGTTCTACTTTGCCTTAACAAAAATTATTTCCATTATCCTAATTGTTTATAGTATATATCTGGGATCTCTTCCATAACCTCTTCTGAATCACCTCTTATACACTAAACCCTTCCATGTCCTATAACTTATACCCCAAAAAATAAAATGCAAAGACAGCTATCTCTCTTTCCCAGTGTAAGCCACCTGCATCTCTTTCCAACACAATAGCAACAGATTCTCAAAGGGTCTCACAATGCCCACTCTCTATTCCAATGATCTTTTAAGAAGTAAATCTAAATGTATTCCTCCCACTCTGTAAAGTCCTCATTTTTCCCCTATCTCAGATAAGGTTAAACTGCAAATCCTGATGTAACATAAGGCTCTTCAGTTTCTGGCTACTGCCGACCTCTTCACCTCACAGGGCTTTTCTTCCACCCTTGCTCTGCCTAATCTCCCAGATCTCCTTTTCAATCCTCTTTCCTACTCTTCACTTGCACTCTGCAAGTGAATCTGCACTCAGAATCTTCTCTGCACTCAGAATCTTCCCTCCTTATATCCACACCCCTAAGAAACTAGTCTTTTTCTTTTGGATGTCAGTTCCCCAAGAGAGGCTCTCCCTGCCCCTGGTGAATGCTTCCAAGTATCCTCCCTCATAACATCCTAATTTCTTAAAACTTTTCTCAAAATTTGTGGATTTTGGGCCTGACATGGTGGTGCATGCCTGTAAGCGGAAGCCTAGGAAGCTGCGACCTGGGCCAGGGATTGCAGTTCGAGTCCCAAACGGGGCATGTAGTGAGACTTAGTCCCCAAACAAAAATAGCTGGATGTGGTGGCATGTGCCTGTAATCCTAGCTACCTGGAAAGCTGAGGTTGGGGATTGCTTGAGTGTGTGGTACCAGGGCAATGTGAGCCTGTGTTCCACAGGCAAAAATAGCAAGACCTAGTCTCAAAAAAAAAAAAAAAAAAAAAAAAAGTGTTGGTTTTTTTTTTTTTTTTTGCATTTGTTTATTTAACATCAGTTCTGTTCGTTCCACTATAGGTTTCAAGTGAGACATTGAATATGCACTGTGTGCATCTTGCATGTAGCCCATTCCTTGGCATGGGAATATACTCTGAACACATGTGTGGTATCTGTGAATCTCAAACCATCAACTCAATGCAGGACATGACTATGTCTTTAGCTCCCTCATTAAAGTGATCTCATTTGGAGACTCCATTGTATTGAGATGGTAGAAAATATAAGTACAAGCAATTACTAGGTCCCTCTCTCCCCCTGAAGG
Organism: Uropsilus gracilis; assembly: GCA_004024945.1. Lineage (NCBI taxonomy): Eukaryota > Metazoa > Chordata > Mammalia > Eulipotyphla > Talpidae > Uropsilus > Uropsilus gracilis. Next base: position 11,479 of record PVHY01028632.1, on the reverse strand, counting down.
AGAAGGCCCATTATTTGAAAGTCTCATTGCTCACTGCTGACAACTGTATGACGGACACCAGGCCTCATCTGGTCTGAGGGCACACTTTGCCCTGTGACATGAGTGGTAAATGAATACTTAATGCTAAAAACCTGCTTGGGATTTACTCTCTCCACATAGCATCTGGTGGAGGTCCTGTCAAGTTCCCGGAATATCACCAGAAGGCAAATTCCCAGACCTATCTCCTGTTCCCATTGTGCATCATTTTGGCCCCTTTTTTCTCCACAGCTCACCTCTTCTCTCCTCTTGTCCTTGAAGGTTTGACCAGGTGCTAGCCAGACTGCTTGAAAGGAAATACTGACTCCCTCCTGCAAGGCACGTGGCCTTCCACTCAGCCTGCCCCATGAACTGACATCACTTTGAACCTCAATTCCCTCATCTTTGAAAAGGTTTGCTAGTGGCATCTACCTTGTGAGATTATTGAATTAAAAAATATGCAGTCTTTGTAAAACCCTGGTTTGTGGTAAACACAAAATAAATATTGTTTTATTACCATGAGAGATAAAAACCAGGTAACTTCTGTTTTTGACTCAGTAATGAAAACTTCCCCAGGGACGGTGAGGACCAAAAGGGTTTGGTTTTAAATCTCCCAAAACTGTCTGTCTCCAAGAAAATAAGGCCTGTTTGTCTTTTTCACCACTCTATCCCTGACACCTAGAATGATGTTGAGCCTTTAGCCGGGACTCCATAAATACTTGTTGAAGAGTTCATTAAAAATCACTGCCTCGTTTCAGTAATGCTCCTGGGAGGCCAGCAGATCCCTAGGCCCCTGCTTGAAGTGAACTATGATGAGGAGAGTCATGCCTCAGGCTCAAGGCTGGAGTGGGAAGAGCCCTGCTCTACAGGCCCCTGCTTCAGCATAGACCAACAGAGAGCTCTGATCTCACAGAGCTCAGTTTAAGCAAAGTGACATCATGGCAAAGGACTAGAACTGAGAGGCCCTGAGAGACCTGACAGCCAGGGTGATGCAATGGAAATTGGGGAATGGAAAGAGCCAGAGCTTCTCAGAGGGCAGACATCTATGTCTGGCAGTGACCAGGTGAGAGTCAGCAGCATTACAATTTTTGCGTGTGTAACATGCACATGTGGAGGAAAAGATAGCCACCTCATAGGTGAGGTGGGGCTTAGGGGATCAGGGTCTCTTAGAAGAAAGTCTGGAAACAGGTGAGCTTGTCTGTGGTGGTATGCACCACCCAAGGCCTCTGTCACTAGATCCTGAGGGCCAGGGAACCAAGCAGATCTTACTAGTGATTGGTCCCTGGCCCCTTGCCCAAGCCTTAAGGCTGGCAGGTGCTCAGTGTTATTTGTTTAGTTAATGATCAGGAGGGGAGCAGAGTCAAGGAAGAAAAACCACATGTGCACTAGCTTTGAGGTTCAATGTGTAAAGGAGGCAGTCGGTAAGCAGGGGATTTCCAGGTCAGCAGCAATTTGAGCAAAGGTGGGCAGAAGACAAGAGCAGGGACTGGGCGCACTTCAGTTCAGTGTGGCAGGAACAGGAAAAGGGATCTGGGAGATGAAGCAGGTGCCAGAAGGTAGGGACTCTGCATGCACATTCATTTGCTGCTAAATATGTAGTTTTCTCTACCTAATTAATTTGTTATTTCACTGAAGAAAAAGGGAAGCCTTGTTAAGCAGTCAACCCTGGTGTTTCAGCACACCTAATTCTGAAGCCTCTTATGTATTCCCAATGTGTCTTACTCTGATTGAGCATTACCATCAACCCAACTGTTCCTTTCTCAGTATTCAGTGTTTACACTAATATAGCTGATAAACCTGAATACTGATGCCACCATGTTATTATTTTATTTACACTATATTATTATATGATTTTTAATGGGATGATAATGGCTTACAACATTTTATATAATTTAGGGCACAGGTTTATGTCTCTTCTGATGTATGTTACCATACCTGGTCCAGCACCAAAGCACCCATAGTCCTCTACAATGTTCCATTCTGGTTACTATTATCATTATTATTATTATTATTATTTTCTCACAACCTTGGTCACATTTGTGTAATTATTGATCCCTTATGACCTTCCCTCTTTATCCTTCCCTCTTATCCACCCTCTGGTCACTCCAACTCCCCTCTCTCTGCAAGTTGTTGGTTGATAAAGTTGTTGGTCAGTTGGTCAATGTTTGGTCCATTGGCCTGTTCCTTTACTTGGTAAATGTCCTTATTCTGGGTGAGGACCCCGTGTTCCATTCTGATAACACATTTTTTAATTTAAATAATTTATTTATATATATTTCACATCTTTGTATTCCCCGGGGTTCACCCACCACCTCCCCTCCCTGACCACTCCCCCCTCATCAACCCTATATCCCCCTCCCAGTTGTGTACTTTAGTTTGGTTGTTACGTTTTGACTTTTCCTCCTGGTCCTTTTGTTTTTCCTATGTCCCATATATTAGTGAAACCATTTGGTTTCTGTCTTTTTCTTTCTGACTTGTTTTGGCTAATATGATTTCTTCTAGGTGCATCCATGTTATCTCAAAGTCATCAAATTTGTCATTTTTAATTGATGAGTAATATTCCATTGTGATAATACAATTTTAATGAGAGAGAAACCCTAATGATATTTACAAGGGACTAGAAAAGTACTGTTAGATTTCAGGTTTCAACAAACTCACATTTTGAATACCCAATTTTTAAATATGTGAAATATTTAGGATAATAGTTGATAAAATCAATACAACTATTTTTAAGGTCTCCAAGATACAGATATTTCTATACTTGTCAAAATAAAACTTTAAATTTTATTACACAGATCTGAAATTTTCTTAAGCAAATAAGAACTTTTACAATTTAAAATTTTATCAGTGATTTGTTTTAAAAGAAATAGCTTCTTACCCTGTTGCCAACATTTGTACACCTATTCATTACTAGATTATAAACCAATATGACCTCAATTAAAAAAAATTAAAAAGAACTGAGATAAGTTATTTTAGCAAAGTAAAAAAAGAAAAAAATGATTCATGGCTTAAAAAAAAAAACCCTTTTGATTGAATCAAAAGAAAAAGATATCTGAAATCTCAACAAATACCAAATTTAAATTCAAAATGTCTTTTATCATAAAATCCTGAACAAATTTTAGGTTTCCAAATAGAAACATATTGACTAAAGGATAAATACATGCTTTTTACTGTGTTCTCTGAATATCTTTTTATTCTCATATCTGAAGAGCTTCAAGTGTGAGCTTAATATTAGATTTTAAATGATGGTCCTGATGACAATGAGATACTTTGTCCCTTATTTTTTCCTAAAGACTTACCTTTCCGGAAATTGGACTAGGTAACTAATTTTTTTAAAAAACTTTTTAATGGAGATCCACTTGAGAAGTAATAACTGCAGAGTCCATCTGGAGTTTAACACATTTTCCTAAATCTTTTACATTTGTCTTGTTGACCCCTAGTAATTTTTTCCCAGCTACTTTCTCTATCACATCTTTCCAGTAAAATTAACTTAATTTTTTATAAGCAGCTGTCTTCCTGAGATTTCTTTAATTTCATAGAATAGTCAATAAAATTTTATAATTATAGACTATGACCAGTATAAATACATCTGGGAACAGGCTAAATCTTAGCAGCATATTTGTGGGTGTCTAATGGGAGTCATGGAAACAAGGTGGTCTAGGGGTCCCTGTCTATGCTATTCTTAGACTTCAGTCAGGATATTGAGAACATTATTTTCATATCTCCAGAGAACTCTGTGTTTTACATTTCCAGGAAGTAAAAACTGTTATGATCCTGCAAATTAGAGAGGTGAGGGTCGAATATTGTTTTTTATTATTATTTTCAAATTAACATGTCTCGGGGTAATAATTAGTGATCTATGATGATTTCTGAGTTTATTTCTGCAAAACTTGATGAACTCTTCTGAGTCATTAATGTCCCATCAAATTTCTAACCTGCATTTTTTTTAATTGAAGTAACATTGCATTCTAACAGTGTGTAAGTTTAAAAATCAACATGTCCACACACTGCATGAAGTTCACCACCAAAAGTTCAAATCTAGTGGTTACTAGAAGGGAAAGTGGAGGTCCCTTACCATACAGGGTGTTCCAGTATGGTAAATTGCATTTTAGATTCTAGGCTGTAAGCAAATGAACAACAGAATCCCCTTTGTGGGTTTTGCTGTCCATGCAGTTGTTAAAGTGTCTTGTCACAGAATGAATGCATGTGCCCCGTCTCCAGAGACAAGCCTGTGTGTGCTAAATTAGCCCCTCATCACCTTTCTGAAATCCTTGAAACATGTAACTAATATGCATTTAACCCTAAATGCCATTGTCATATAGGCAGGCAGACAGGACAGGGCTGGGAGGTAAGTAGGCCAGGTTGCTTGCCCCAGGAATACTCACTTTCCATATTTGGCATCTTTCTGGTGTTCTCTTCCTGCATTCCCTCCTTGGCATTCCCCCTACAGGGTGCAGAAACCCTTTTATCCAAAATTTCCTAGGTCCAGGTGTGCCCACTAATATATGCACACACTCAGTGGACCCAGGTATGCACAATCATGGGGAGTGTACAATAGCACAGGTGTGATCTTAAAGGCTGATGTTGGTAGGATATTTACCCTATATCCATGTGAGCAGGACTGCAATTTTTGTTTCTCTAATTAGTATAATCTACTACCCAGCACCTACTAGACTGATTGGCAATCATGGGCATCAACATATACTGACCAAATAAGAAATCATATCATCCCTTTCTCAGTTTTTATTTTGAATGAATTTTATAAATGTAAAGTTAATATCATTTTAACCAAAAATATGTTGATCAAAAATTCAATAACATCTTAAATTAAAACATTTCCATTGTGCATATTCATATTTAAGGAAAACACTAGATTTGTATTATAAATACCCTGAAAAACTTTGTCAGAAATTTCCACACTTGATAGCATTAGATAATACAAAATTAAGTTTTCAATCAGACTTAAGGTAAATAAGAGTAACTTAAAAATTAGGAGCCGGTTGAGATTTTTTGTAATTTTGTATTATCTTATATTTCTAGAAAAAATATAATATATATGTGATATACAGTTATTTTGGCTATTATTCAGATCATAGGTTGGTATGCTATGTCATGCTATCTGCCACATTATGTTGTATTATAGGAAAAAATCATATACTTAAAGTGAAGAATTCTAGTGACTGTGACTCTAAAACTATAGTCTAAAACTATTGCTAACCTATCATGTTAGCATGCTGCTCTAGACTGTTGAAAATTCATACATGTTCCTTTCTCCCTAAGGGCATTTAACCCATTTGCAAATATGAACATTGATATCTATCTTCTTTGACTTTGCTTTTCTCTGGGGTTCCTACTTTAAGACCTGTAAGGACATGTCATGAGCAGAGAAGACATACTCATGGTGAACCACAATAGATTAAACTGTGAAACTAAAAGGTCATTCCAAATAAACTTTTTATTTCCCTTGAGAGAGTGTGTTGCAAATAAATCTCAATCAAATGACTGCAATTCCCTCAGCCTTGAGTGAGAAAGAATGGAAAACATAAGAAAAATACAACTCGCTTCCAAATTTATTTATTTACCCCCTAAACATTAAGTCAACCCTAACCAATTCTATGTTTTATTGAGCCATGGTAGGCACACACACCAAGCTGTTTTTTACTTCTTTAGAAAAGCAATATCAATAATGTCGATGCTTTAATATTGATAAACAAGTATAAATTCAAAAGGGTGTTGGCTACTAAAAATTGAGACAAAATCTTTCTGGAGTAATTTAATAAGTAGATTTGAAAATTTTTACATTGACATTATAACATTTAAGCAATACCTCCATGTAATTACTAATTGAATAGAGAAATGGGCTTTTAAAAATCATATCATAGTATATCTATCCATTGGTTAAGAACACATGCTATTTTAATAATACAGAAACAATAGTTTCTAGTGTATCCTTTTAAGACATAAATAATAGACTGCAACTAGATTTATCTACATTTTAAGTTTTTTAAATGAAATAAATTAGAAAAGCACTTTAAAGAAACAATTTTAATACTTATATTTTAAAGACATATGCTTGGAATTGTTCAGGCACACAGTGAGATTCAATTTGTGTGTGGGGGGGGCCAATTTAATTGTGATGATGATGCTACTTTCCTAATTTGAAACTGAAAATAATTTTTACACATAATCAGTTTTACTCAAAACTGGAACAAGTTGAAATAATCACAATTATGACTAATTTTTTATACATTTAAATAGAGCTAAAATTTAATCAAGGATGTATATTGGAAGAAATTATTATCTTACTGTACCTAATGGGATTTTAATTTTAATTTCTAGGCTTCCCAGGAAATAATTCACAAAAAGTTCCCATTTTATTTCTAGTAAAAAAATAATTGTTCATTATAAACCACAGTCTAAAATTGTAGCCCTGTTTCGAAACTCTAAGACGATGCAGTATCTCCTCCCCATACACAGATATACCATGAATAGCAGGATGATTTGACTATCTTGGTACTAATTATTACTGTCCAAGTGTTTGCCACAAAATCCACAATTGAGAAGCACTTATCCTGCCTTAGGAAGTTAGTTCAAGATATTCATCTAATTTGAGCAAAGAACAAAGAACATTATGTACATGATAAATGATCCAACACAACATATCAATAGGTATATATGCCTTGTAAAATAGCAAGTTAGCTTTTTCATGAGTGTCATTTTGCTTGTGCAGATGAGTATTTCAATAACACCAGAAATACAACGTAAATACAAAAATCTTGACGTCATCTCTGCCCAACTGCTTAATCTCATACTTGATTCCTTTGCTATTCTTATTTCAACCAGACACTGACTATAAAACCTCCTTCAAATTATGAAAAGATTTTTTCATTCATTCCCCTTCCCTTTCTTCCTTTCTCCTTCCCTCCCCTCCTCTTCCTCTTGCCTTCCCTTTCCTTTCCTTCCTTTCCCCTTTCTTCTCTCCCCCTCTTTTACTCCGCCTACCCCTTCCTTTCCCTCCTTACCCTTCTACCTAGTTTTATGATAATTAGAGAATCTCAGACCCTAATCTCCATGAGCAATAATCAATTGATTTTTAATTATAATCTAATTTGTTCAAAAGTCATTTCCATGTCAAATAGATTCACAATCATTATGCCAGAAGTCTGGGAGCTTATTAATTCGTGGTCAAAGATTAGTTGGCAATTGAGCGATATCCAGGTTTTTATCAAGAAACACAGACATTATCAATATATTCAGCTTCTTAATAAAATAATTTCTTTGTTAGACCATCAATGTCATTGTCCCTACACTAGTATACATGCATGTTCCATTAATATATCAACTCTCCAGTATCATTAGGAAATAAATGCATTAAAAATGATTTAAAGGTAGTCAGTCAAAAAACACTCAATTTTTCATGGTGAACTCACTGTAATCTATACCTGAAACAAAAAAAAGTTACAATAATGAAAAGTTATTTCAGTAAAATGAAGTATAATTTAATATACTAAATAGGCTGCTGCTTTCACAAATCATTTATAATGTCATCTTAAGATCTTATCTCTTAATCATTGAAGACATCAGTATTTAAAGCAATAAAATACTAATAATATTTCATCAGATGCATTTTTAGTGGGGCAGCAAGATAGTCGAGTATCGTATGTTCTCTCCAAAAATTCAATCTCTGGGGAAAAGGAAGGCAGTGGAGAAGACAGAGGAATAATTTTGATTTTGTTTAAGTTTTGAAAATGGAAAAGGATTGATGTTTTGTTGCCTAAATAAAAATTTGTTATTTGTATTTTTATAGATACAGCTAGTTATAGATGAAAAGCTACTGTTTCAGTCAGAACTCAATCAGAAAAGCAGAAACAGTGAACACCCAGCATACACTGCCTGACATTCTTTGCCTGACTCCAGCATTTATTTTTAAAATTTTACTTTAGATGTTATTTCTACTTGACCTCATGTGATTAGTGAATTTGGTGATGGAAGCCATCATGTCCATGTAAGTGCTGGAGAAAGAAATCTTCAGGGCAGGTCACCAGGAAAAGAACATGGATGTAAAGTGGATGAAGAAGGATGGAACTGCAACTAGTATGTACGGTCAGGAACCCATATAAGGATGAACTGGAGCACACATTGGTCTTTCTCCACATTTAACACAGCCAAGCCTTGGATCTCAGCGATGAATTGTCTTCTGAGAAAAGGTGAGACTTTTACATGGAGCTAGCTTTTCCCCAGATGGAGAAAACTGTAGGAGAATGTGGCAGATTACATGAAGCTGCAAGCCAAGCTACTACCAGTGACAGAATGACAAAGATGAGTGACAACATGTGTCAGCAGCAGCACCTCATACCCTGCACTGACCCTCCAGGTATAAAGTGAATATGGCTGTGTTTCTCTTCTAGCCTCCATTCATATACAGCATGCTTCTTATGGGCCACACTAGCCTGAAAACTTGCAGAAAGAATTCTCAAAAGTCCTGTAACAGCTTTGCCAAATTGGTACCATAAAAATTCACCCCAGATACATCAGGGGATTCTTTCAGAATTGTCCAGGAGGGAGCAAATTTAGCAGCACTAGTGTGCTAATAGCGTTTAAGTTGGATAAAATGTATATGTTATTATATTATTCTCTGTACCTCTGTTTTGAAACTTTCCATCGTTACAAATTTTGCTTCAGAAAGGAGGAAGAAAAAAGAAGGGAGAGAAGGAGAGCAGGTAAGGAGGCAGAGAAAGAAAACCCTAAGAAAACTCAAATTCTCTTCAACTGTTTAATGTCTATGTGCGTAGGAAGAAGATAGGAGTGAAAAATGAATGTCGACAGATAGCCTGTGCACAGCAACTAGATGTAAAGTAACTAAAGAAAGGATTTTTGATTTTCCCTCTATTTGTGGAAATATCAAGCAGCCCACCTGCACAGGTATTCTTGGAATAATATATGAAAACTGCAAAAAATCCCTGCTGGATGGAAGTCAGTGAGAATGCTCACCTACTTTAATCTTCACCCTCAATCTGCATTTGAAGCCTCAGAATGTGTGTTTTTCTATCAAAGAAGGCCCTTTTCTCTCCAAGGATTTCAAAGTGTACTTGATATAGTATAAGCACATAGGAATAGTCCACGGTGATTCTGGTGTGCCTGCCATCTCCACCTGGGCCTCATCCTCCATCTTCTAAACTCACCAGACTGGGATGTGTTCTTCAGACCTTGACACTATACAGAAATACCAGGACAAGGACTAAACCTACCTGAAAAAATAAAAGACAAAATAACTTAATAATTTATTTATCAAACAGTAATTGATTGCTGGCTAGGGCATAATTACTGGCATAGAGACACAGCAGAGAATCATACAAAAAACTAGCCTTAAATTCATGACCTATCGTATAGCACTGATGTTGGTAAAGAAAAAGGAAAGTCAATATGTATGATAAATAAAACACAACCACTTTTAATTAATGTCAGTAACACAAAGAAAAGGAATACAAGGTAGATATTTGTCAGCAATATTATTTTCCTAGCTGAAAATTCAAGACACCTAGCATAACAAGTACGTGAATTTAGTAAGGTTGCAGCACACAAAGTGATGAAAACATCAATCAGATGTCTATATACTAACAATGAACAACTGGAGAGAAGAAATCCTGCCTGCTGGCATCCAGACCTTTGTGTTCCATTAGCCAGATCTTGATCTCATAAGTGCATACATACATATTTTGATTTTGAAGAGTTAGGACTATCACGCATAATGGCAAACTTCAAAAGCCTTCCAAATAGAAAAAAGAAGTTATTTCTAAGTGAGCAAACTGACACACTGAATGCAGAAAGATAATGGAAAATATTTTTACAATTTCAAAGGAAAATCATTCAGCCTTCAAGTTTCAGCCCACCTAGAGTCCAACTAAATAATTCAGCTAGATATAACTATAAAATATCATAAAAATATTCTCAGGTCTACAAAGCATTGTTACACAAACATATAATGAATCATATACTCCAATAATTTTGGAAAATATTTGATCTGTTTTAAGTGATATGGAAAATAGATACGCATTTTTTGTTAGTGTCTTTGAAGAAATCAAGCCAGGACAAAACCCCAGTTAAAATAAGTTCATATCATGTTAGCCAGGTGTGGCACATGCATGTGCCTGTAATCCCACATCCCTGGGAAGCTGAGGATGGGGATCCTTTGAGTCTGCAAGACTCACGATAGTTTGGAACTATCCTGGGTAACATAGCGAGGCCTTGTCTCTAAAAAAAAAAGAAAGAAAGAAAAAAATCACATGGGGGGAAATAATATCAGGTATGTATAGTGATATAGTGATAAAAAGGAATGATAGAATCAGTTCCCTACCATGTATACCCTAAACATGTCAGTTCCCTACACATGTAGACCCCAAGTATATCAAGCAGTGATTAATCAAATATGTTGAGAAATCTTTAGGTCAACAAATGTAGTTGAAAGTTTTGCTCATCCCTCTCAGGAAATGATGTATCAAACAGAACCCCCCAAGAAGAAACAAAGTTATTAAATTCAATTAATGTGATTTTAAATAATATATTGTACATAGAAAATTCGAAGTTTTAATGACTATCAAAGATGCAATATAACATCTCATTATACATTCAGTAACCATAATTAGAACAATTTTATTTTTCTAATGTGTATCTTGAGCCCCTATTTTGTATATTATCCAATTTTAAGAAAATTACCTGGCAACAAAGATTGAAAGATTTTAAAAATAGCTTAATGTGTCAAATCTTGAGAGAGATAATTACAGTTATTGTAACATGATTATAAATAAGAAGATAGAGAAGACAAAATTTTAAAATAAAAGAATTCAATAAATATCATTTTTATGAAAACAAATTACATTTGTGTTAAAGCAGAACTTGGAAATACTACTACTACTTTTTCTTTCTGAGATCAAAAAACTGTGGATGCATTTTAACAGTGAAGAAAAATGTGAGTTCCAACAATGAATTCATTTTCATCCTGTTCTAATAAATCTATCAATTTCATTTCATCATGAAGTTACAAATGCTATTCCATTTTCATGGGGTTAATACAGAGGAATCTTCTAGGGTAAAAGACTATTATACACTCAGCTTATGATTTTAGCAGGTCTTTCATTTCCAACTTAAAAAAAAAAAAAAGCAAAGACATAGTTCTACAGTAGCCTGCATTTTATTTGTAATGTGATCAGAATTCATGTCATTCCCAATATGTGATTATTAACTTTCTAACTTTGAGTGGCACTTTCGTATTTTACCATTTTTGAACCCCTGCTGAATAAGGTTGCAAGTTCTAGCAAATAAATTATATCAAACGTATTTTCTGACTTCCTAAAAAACAGGTTCCAAATGAATAGACTTCATTTGATACATCTTCTTCTATACCAAATAGTTTCACAAATAATATCATTTACATGGTAGATGATAAGTAATATTCTTGAAGGAGTTA
>PVHY01028631.1:0-15065 GCA_004024945.1 Uropsilus gracilis | reverse complement strand
GAGGGAGGAGGAAGGGGGATACAGAGGGGGGATATGGAGGGAGGAGGAGGGATCAATTAATTCACAATTGTGACGAATCAATAAAATGAATAAAAAAAACAAACAATAAAATAAAATAAAACAAGTTGCTAAATTAAAAATAAATAAATAAATAAAATGAATAAAGATGTAAAAGTGGCAAAAACTGAACTGTGTATGTTCACTTTTTCTTTTTTTCTGTAATGTAAAGAAAGCCTTGCAGTACTTCCAAAGAACAAAGTATATCTTAGCAAAATCCTTTTATATGCCTTAGGGAAAATAAAGTTATTTCTATAAAAAAAAACAAAACATTAGGTTGTCTGCATATACTGTGAACAGTATTGTAATATTCTGAATAGCATTGCAGTGAACTTGGGTAAGCAGGTCTTTCTTCAGGAACTTGATATTAGTTTCTTTGGCAACATCGAGAAGAGGGATTGTTGGATCATGGAGTAGTTCTATTTTCAGTTAAGACAGCTCCAGGCTATGTTCCATAAGAGCTGTGCCAATTTACATTCCCAGCAACTCTGAATGAAATTGGACCTTTCTCACACCATATGCAAAAATCAACCTGAAAGGGATTAAAAACTTAAATGTAAAACCTGAAACCTTAAAATTACTAGAAGAACACGTAAGAAAAAGCTTCTTGGTATTGGTTTTGACAGTGATTTTTTTGGATAGGACACTAAAAGATAATAAAAGTCAAAATAAGCAAGTAGAATTACACCAAATTAAAAAGCTTCTGCATAGTAAAAGAAATGCCCACTGGTATGAAAGAGAACCTATAAAATGGAAGAAAGCATCTGCAAACATCTGGTATGGAACTAATATCCAAAATATGGAGGCAACCTCACACAACTCATAGCACAAAAGCAAGAAATCACATTTAAAAATGGGTAAGGAATGATCTTTTTTTTCCAGAAGAATGGTTACAAGCAGGCAGCAGGTACAGTATATGAAAAGTGCTTTGTGTCAGTAATTACCAGGGAAATGCAAATCAAGGCCACGATGAGCTATCACCTCAGGCCTGTCACATTGGCCATTATTATAAGGGCAAAAAAGAAAATAGGTTGGCAAGACTGTGGAGAAAAGGCAAACTTCCCTTACTTTCAATGATTCTACGTTTCCTCATTATTTACATGGTTGCATAGTATTCCATTTTATGGATGTACAAGTGTTATCTTACCAGTCTTATCCAATCTTATTCAACTGTAAGTAGGGCTACAAAGAATATGCTTTGGCATAGGTCTTTGACATAAGTTTTTGTGTGTTCAAGCTAGTGTATCTCTGAGTGCCTAGAAGTAGGATAGTTGTGACAAGGGGAATGTATATTTTAAATTTTGATATGTTTTATCAAGTTGTCTCAATTCACCCCTCTACAAGAATGTATGAAAATACTTTTTTCCTCTCACCCTCAATGAACTACATTTTTGTCTATTTGGTAGGTAAAATATGGTAGTCCACTGTAAGTTTAATATATTTCAAAACCTCTAAGGGTAACTGAACATCTTCCTTATGTTTAAGAGGTATTTGTGTTTCTTTTCCTGTGATTAGTTAATGCCCTTTGTCATTTCTGTTGTGTTACTAGTCTTACTGGTTTGATGTGGAACACTCCTAACAGTTTGATTTTTTAAATATTAAAGAAATTAGTGCTTTGTATGTTGGAAATATTCCTTCAGTTTTCTATCATCTTTTGACTCATTTTATGCTGTGGAAAGTTAAAACAATTGGGGGAGGTGAAGAGCACAAAAGATCAGGATAGTTAACAAATGTTAGTGAAGTGGGAAAGCCCCGGGGTAAAAAAAACAAAAAATAAAACAACAACAACAACAACAAAAACCACACACACTTACCATATATCGGAAGAGAACAACAGGCCAAACAACCAACAGCTAAACATCAACTTAACCAAACAACAATTTGCAGAAAAATGGGAGGAGTGACTGAAGGGGGATACAGAGGGGGGATATGGAGGGAGGAGGAAGGGGGATACAGAGGGGGATATGGAGGGAGGAGGAGGGATCAATTAATGCACAATTGTGACAAATCAATAAAATGAATTAAAAAAAAACTCTACTAGAGAAAAGGAATCAGCATTGGATGTGAACGCATTCACTGGTCCATTCACTGAAAAATATTGGTATGTGGCAGAGATTTTCCTATTGAATAGACAGAACATGTATTTTAGAGTGAGTTTTAGTTTAATGATAGTGTAGCAGTCAAAACAGACTTTTTAGAAAAAGTAAATGTTTACATGCTTTTGATTATTTTTCTAACAGTTTTAAGAGAATTCACATACCATGTAAATTCACCAACATAAAGTGCACAATTTGGTGACTTTATATATTCACAATTGAGCAACTGTCACCACAGTCAAGTTTATGTTTTTGTCACTTCAAAAAGAAATCCAATAGCTTTAGCCTTCAGCCTTCAATCCTCACACACGCCAGATTGGAATTTTCTGTACTTTCTGTGTAGAAGGCATCATACTCTATTATAACCTTTTGTGCCTGGTTTTCACTTAGCCTAATGTCTTTGAGATTAATCTGTGTTATAGCATTGATTCGGGACTTCATTACTTTTACTGTCAATATTGTATCTACATATTTCGTATTGTATTGGTGTATTGTATACACCATATTTTGTTTATTCATTTATGGGTTAATAGACATTTGGATTGTTTTTCATTTGAGGGCAAATATGAATAATGCTATGAGTAAACTTGCACATGAATATTTGTGTGGATGTACATTTCCAGTTCTAGGTATATACCTAGGAAAGGAAGTGAGAGTTTGTTGAAATTGTTATATTGTTAACCTTTTGAAGAACTGCCAGATGGTTTTCCAAAATGGATGCACTGTTTTAAATTTCCCAACAGTGTATAAAGATTTCAGTTTCTCCACAAAAAAAAAAAAACAAAAACAAACAAACAAACAAACAAAACCCATTTTTTTTTACATAACCATATTGATCAGTTGTATCAGCTAGGACTATAACAGCTACAGGAAATTAAAAAAAAAACAACAAAAAAAACCCCCAAAAGCCAAAAACTGACAATGACTTGAAGAGATGGGAGATTTGTTCCATACACATTCAGTTAAAATGTGTGCTTCACTGGACAACTGCATTCTGTAGAGCATACTTCAGGGTTATTGGATCCTGATTCTATAGAAAGTATTTTACAAGTTTTAGATTATTGATACTTTGGTGAAGTAATTCTGATCTATAGATAGGCAGTGAAATTATGTGCAGAAGACCCACCATCACCTGTTATTATGAAAACAGCCCAGGTTGCCCAGTTCAACATCCCTTCATATTGCTGCCCGAATGCTGGTCTCAGTGCCCCAGGGGATTCTCAGTGGGGCAGTGTAAAGCACAAGCGGAGTGAGGCTTCTACCTGAGAGTAGGAGCGTCGTCGTCAGTTTGGTGAGAGAAGTCAGTGCAGCCCATGTTCTCCATCATCACAGAACGTGTGTGATGCTGTGGGTGTGGAGGACACCTGAAGAGAAGAGAAGGATGGTGCATGTCCCACTGTGTGAGTCTGTGTTGGAATGAACAGGAGGAGGCACCCTTTATGCATGTGAAGGGCCTACTTTGGAGCATGAAGCTCACAGCTGGTGGGTGGGGGGTGGGTGGGAGGGGGGGGATGGGAGGGGATGTGGCTAAAGACCTTCAGATGTGGATTCTCTAAGTAAGTTCACCTGGGAAAGCAGCCCAAGGAGGAGGACAAAGAAGACGAAATGGCGGGTCTTCAGGTAAATCTCCAGGCTGAGATCTGAGAACTTGCCAACACATCCTTCTGTCTCCAGTGATCCTGCCCAACAAATTTACCTTCAGTGACATTTATTTCCCTTCCTGTCACTGTTGGCTGTGGTTCTCAGGGGATCTTAGGCTATCCTAACACGTGTCTCAAGCCGTCTCTCCCTTCTCTCTGTCGGCTCACTACATAGCATGAATGATTTGCCTTGAACCAATGACCTGCATGTAATGAAAACACCGGCCTGAGAGGATCCCTGGGTGGGTTGGGAGTGGGGGTAGGAGGCAGGAAGGGCTCCAGGCCCTGAGAGGGCAGCTGGCTGGGCTGGTCCCGAAGAGGCTGTGGTCCCAGGTTGGGTTGGAGTGGACTGACCACCGGATCTGGAGGGTCGAGCTGCGAGCAGCACCTGGACACTCCCGAGTCTGCCCTTTGGGAAATCGCAACACTGAACCAAGAGGCAGATGCACCAGGAAAAGGTGTCTGAGACCTGCTAGGCAGAAGAGAAACTGAGTCAGCAGCTCAGGACCTGCAGGGTGAGTGGGCCTATAAGGGCTAGGCCAGCCTGTGGGACAGAGGATTGCGTCAGCATGAGCTGAGATGGCCTCTGCATATAGCTGGTCTCTGCTGTGTCTGCACCTCCTGGCGGGGTTCCCTGTATCCCCTGGTTCTAGATTCCTGCCTTTTTCTGGCTGCTGGGAGTAGTCCATGATTGGCCCCATCTGCACCTGAAAGACCTGGGTCAGGAGGAAGGGGGAGGGGCCCACAACTGGGTATGTGCTGGAGTCTGAGGTCCTGAGGGTTTAGGGAGATTTTCCTGAGCTGCCACCCCCCAGTCTTGGTGCCACTCATCTGTTAGTGCATAGGGGGGAAGAACCAAGGGCTCTAGGTTCCATGGCCCCCTACGCTGTAGTTGGAAGACCTTGGGAAGGCTCTTCCTTAGAAAACTGGAGTCCATGGAGTAAAGCTGGCCCTCGCTTACTGTGGGCATACTATGTGCCAGCCCTTGTGTGTCCATTTGATTCTGCCAACAGAATCAAATTTGATTCTAGGGGAGGGTCTGTTAGCTCTCTGTCTATATCAGGAAACTGTAGCCGAGAGGGACAGATAGTTTAAGATCCCAATTCTGCTATTCTGGACAGCAGAGCTGGAAATTCATCCCAAGTCTGACTCCAGAACCCACAGTCTGAAGTACTGCACCTAGCTGGCCTTTAGGGCACACTCCCAATGAAAGAGGAGGGCTGTGGGGACAGACCTCAGGGTCCCAGCTCCTGTTCTGTTTGTTTGCTCTGTGCCAGTGAGGACTTGCCATGATCAGTCCACGGTCCTTGCCTGGAGCTGCCCCCTGGGCCTCAGCCTGAAGGGTTATTCCAGACCATCAGAGGCCTGATGACATTGTCCATGTCAGTATGTCAGTTCCCAGTGTCAGCAGGGCCACCACCATGCAGGGGTGTGGGAGGGCGAGCCATGCTGCCTTGATGCTACCTGCACCCTCATGCTTTTCCAGAAGAGTGACTGTGTATCCAAACACCCCCATGACCCACCCAAGCCCCTGAATTGCCCTCATGTACAGCTCCCCCACAACCTGGGGCAGAAGAGGTATCAGGGCCCCCAGAAGAGTCAATAGCAACAGTGATAGCAGCAAAAGGGGATGCAGACAGCAGGCAGTGGGAGAGGTCTGGGAAGAGCTGGTCCCTGTGGTGAATGGGAAGAGGCACCTGGAATGGAGGCCCAGTGAGTTAGTTGCTGGATCTGGTGGGCAACCTGGGGTGACCCTGATGATGCAGCTACAGAAGTGACCCTTAGGGGGCGATGGTGAAGCGGGCCAGTCCAGATCATAATACCCTCACATGTTCAATATTCTTTGTGTGGCTCCCAGCCTTTCTCCACTCATCTTGCTCCACAGTCCTCAGTCTGGGAGTTGAGCGAGGACACAGAGGAGCAGTAGGAATCCCCTCCCACATAGTTCCCATGCTTTGATAGGCAAGGGCAAGTGTGTTGGTACAGGAAAAGTTTCCAAAGTCCTGCTAACAACCCTCCCCCCCCCCCCCCATTTTATACCTTACAGGTGCCCTGTTTCCTAGCAGGGATTTCAAGCTTTATTACCTCCCTGAAGAGCTATTAAGGTCAACCTTCAGAAATACCAATTTCACCCCATACATAGTTTTAGACAGTCTTCCTTGTAGGATGTGCACCAGCAACACTATGTCCTTAGTAATCAGAATCTCTCTCTCTTGTCAGTGGAGAATTTCCTTCTTTTGAATGGTTTGCAGAGACATGCTACAATTTGGTTGCATCTTAGCTACATAATATTAGTTATAAAATGTAACTCCCCAAAGATTATTTGTATCCTTTTTATGAGGCAATAAACAGCTAAAACAACAAAAAATATGCTCCTCATAATTATACACAGACCAAAAATAAAAGTAAGACAAAAATATAGGATTAAGGATAAGGAATTTTATAAGAAAGACTGAGGGAATGAAAGTGAGGTAGCATGTGCTTAGAAAAAGGATATTATTAAAGCCCTAATTTTACATCAAGTGGGAGTCATTTGTGTTTATGATATTGCATAGATAGGTAGAGAGAGAAAAAATAAAAGCTCTGAATGATGCAGTGGTGAGCGTTTGCCTTGCATCAGAGATTAGATACAGAGGACAGGGTTATAGTGAACTGGTGAGCACAGGAGTTGGATTTGGGAGCCCTCTGGGCATTCTTGAGAAGAGACAAGATTCTAAATAAAGGATCTAAATGCAAAGGTTATGTGGAAATAATATACTGTAATCATTTTTATGAGTTGGTTTCTTTAAGTTTTTGAACTTGATCAATAAAAGGAAAAAGATGGCTTTAGTGGAAATAGTAAACAAGGGTTTAAGGGAAATTAGAGTAATTATTTTAAAATGTAAATCAATTAATTATACAAAATAAAAATTAGAGTATGACAGCAGAATTGAAAATGCTTACCATCTTTCCCTACCACAAACATATTGATTCAGCAGCTGCTGATGGACAAATTTCCTTTGTGAGAAATATTGAAACGAATTGTTGCCCAGGTAAAAGTAAAACCAGACTCAGAAAAGATAGGAGAATCAGGACACTCTTTCACCAAAAATTCCTACCCCCAGCACTATGCCATACAACTGAGAAACTCTCTCATTCTGTATTTCTCCTATAAGAGGAAAGAAATCTGTTCATGAAGCAAGCACCTCCATTCTTCCAAGAGAGCTCATCAGAGCACCAACTTATTTGTGACTCTTGCTGCTCTAATGGGACTGGCACATTCTAGGCAAATAAGAAAGAATGCACAAGGCAACTTGAACTTGTGGGTGCTACAGTTCTTTATTTTTTATGGGAAGAAAACAAATTACAGGTAGGTGTACATATTACAATACCATAATTACAAAATTATAAACCATGCAAAATAATATATTATTTACTCATATGTGTGATTTAAAGGTTTCAAATACCACAGAATGATAAGCATCAAATCCAGTGTACTAATTATTATTTCTGGGACTGTATAATGGGGAATAGGACAGAAGAGATGTCCACAGAGAATGTCAACTATCTCTGTAATGGCTGCTTTTTAAAAATTTATGTTTTTTAATTTTGTGTGTATATATGTATATTGCATTATTGTGTACCCTGGGGTTTTCCCATTTCCCTAACACCTGGTAACCATCCTGCTCTTTTGTGCCTCCCCCACCTTTTTCCCCCTCCTCCTCTCTCATGCCATCATTCAGCCCCGTTGGTTGTTTCTGATTTTTCTTATTCATGTGCTTGTCTATATCTGTCATATAAGTGAGACCATTCTGTATTTCCCTTTTTCTTTTTGACTTATTTTTGCTAATATGAGTCTTTCTAGTTCCATGCTATAGCTCTTTCTCCTGAGCAGGCAAGTGGATGAAAATCCCAGCTATTGTCTTCTCCCAGATAAGAAAGAGTTGACCCAGGTGTGCGATGCCTCAATGCCTCTGAGATTTCCCAAAGAACAAGAATATATCTTATCAGTCTTTTAGAACCGATGGATCTGCCAAAGTCTAGTTGCTTGGGGCATAACACAGAGTGGTTTGGACTGGTAAATACCCATAGATCTGCCCACATGCTCAGCATACAATGAAGGACAACAGCATCCCAGCTCTCTGTCTCCCACTGGGGAGGAAAAGAATTGTCTGTGGGCTCAAAGGCACAACTAACTTATCATGGGACCCCTGAAGAACTGTCCTGCCAGCAGTGAGTTCTGCTAAGTCCAGAGCAGTCTAACTTCCTGAGTGGGGGAGTACCCAAAAGTTTAGACTAGAAGATATGATACCATGGCTCTTCCTCCTGGTGTAATATAGATTAAGTGGATAAAAACCGCAGAGACTGCCTCTTCATGGTAAAGGAAAGAGTTGGAAGAGGCCTAGAGAACTTCTGAATGGATTTACTGGTGGGGGCTTTCTCCTGTCTGACACTAATCTGTGAAGATGGAAAGACCTATTTTGCTAGTGTGCAAACACCAAAAGAGAAAGTCAAGGAAAATGAAGCATAGACAAAGATTTTATGAACAACAACAACAACAATAAACAAGGGAACTCACTAGAAACAATCCTATTGAAATAGAGTTATATGATTTAACTGACAGTGAAAATAGATAGCTATCCTAAATGCTTCACTGGAAAATAGGACAATGTGTACACAGAGTATTTAAAAAGAGATAAAAAACATCAAAAAGTGCCAAAGAGAAATCATGAAGTTGAAGAACACAATCATCAAACTAAATAAAATACAAGAGGTTCAAAACAGACTAAATCAAGCATTAAAAGGATCCAAATGTTTAAGGGAAGGTCACTGGAAATAATTCAGTGAGAGAAGCAAATTTTTTTTTAAAGAATGGAAAAAGTGAATAAAGTTTAGGAGACACATGATTTACAAGTAAGTAGAAAGTAATATATGTTGCATTGTGGAGGTTCAAGAACAAGAAGAATAAGATATTTGGTGAGAAAAATTATTTCAAGAAATAATGGATAAATACTTTCCAAATCTGGGAAAGACATTCACATTCAGATTCAAAAAGGCCAAAAGATATCCAAAAAAGATGAAGTCACAGAAATCCATATTGAGATTACAATTAAGTTGTCAAAAATCTTAGTAGCAAGAGAAAAGTAAGTCATCACATTTAGAAAAACCCACCTAAAAACTACAATAGAATTTCATAGCAAAAATGAAAAATATGTAGAGATTTTCTTAGGAAAAAAACAAAAAACAAAAAAACCTGAAGGACTTCATCACCAGTAGATCAACTCCAGAGAATTCATCAAGTTAAAATAAAAGACAACAAAGGCAACATAATAGTATATAAGAAAGTGTAACACTCATTGATAAAGGTAAATATAGAAACTCTGAAAGCTGTATTACAATAATGGTATTGAGTAAATCACTTAATTTTAATGTGAAAGTTTAGAGAAGTATTAAAATAACTATTATTAAAAAATAGGTTGGTGTTCAGGTAGAGACATGATGTTGCAGAACAGTTGACTGGAGGTGAGGCCATCTGCTGATCACAACCAGAAATCAGCAAGTATCTACAGATGAATTGCACTGACTCATCACCTTCACTCCCGGATTGGTTCACACATTATTCTTCCCTGAGTTGGGGGTTTGGTCACTCATTGAAGTGATGGAATAGAGACAGAGAGAGGAGCTGCGCCCCTGACAGTGGTTATTCTTTGAGTAGTAACTAGGAGGCACGTCCTCTGCTGCTCCTGGAAGGGCACAGGTGGACAGGTGGACTTCTTGGTAAGTGTGAATACAATGCTTCCCCGGATGAAATGTTTAGTCCCAGATTTCCTGACTGGTAACAGTTCCCCTGGGTAGTAAAGGCCCATCTCCTAACTCATGGGGAAGCCAGGGGTTCTGAGGCTGGAGATAGATCTGCTCTGAGCTGCAGAGACCAGGGGACCCAGGCAGGGACTGAGGCTTGGTGTGCTCAGAGAAGGAGAAGCAGAAAATAGCGTTACCACCTGGGTGTGCCCTACCACTGCAAGGTCAGGACTCAGGCATTTGGGATCCTGTTCCCCACACTAAAGGAGCAGCAGCACGGACAGTGCTCAGAGGTTTCTCCTGCTCCACACTCTTGCCAGCACTTAACTGTTTCTTGATGATTTTTGCTAAAAGATATTCTAACTGGGATTGTAACCCATTGTAGTTTTGATCTGCATCTCCCTAGTGGTAAGTGATGCAGAACATCTTTCCAAATGTCCATTGGTCAGCTGCTTGTCTTCCTGGGTGAGGTGTCTGTTAGAGCCTCTGCCCAATGCTCTATTGGACGGAAGGATTTTCTGTTGTTGAGATGTGTGAGTTGCCTATTTAGAGATACTAAGTCCTTGTCTGGCATGCAAGGTTTGCAAATCATTTCTTCCATTCAATAGGTTGCCTTTTAATTTTAATGATGGCTTCTTTCTCTGTGCAGTAGCTTTTTAGCTTGATGTAGTTCATTTGTTTGTATTCTCTGCTTCTCTCACTGTTGGAGAAGGAGCCAAAGAGAACATCATTAAGGTCAATGTCAAAATGCTTATCACCCATGCTATCATCCATGTATTTTGTGATTTGAGATCTTACATTCAAATCTTTAATTCATTCTTAATTAATTTTTGTTTGGTGTAAGACAGTCATCTATTTTCACATTTTTGCACATGGCTGTGAGAACAATTGCTCTTGAGAGTCACTATGTTCCCTCAGGGCACAACGGTAGGACTATAATGAATTTTAACAATTGCTTTGACGATGGCCAAAATGAAGACCCAAGGGAGTCATGTTTCTGAAGACTTTATAAGCTGGCAAATAATTCACAGTTTTCTCTTTGCTGTAACCCATCCTGCTGCTTTGAGCAGGAAACTAGAATCCTCACCTCAGTCTCCATATAGGGTTACTCCTGCTACCCTTTCTGATCCAAGGTTGGGAAGCCAGTCTCTTTGCAAACCATCCCAGTCCTTTCCCTCTGCCTCAGGAACACAGGCCCCACTCTCCAGCCTGCCTCCCTAACCCCAATACAAATACTAACAGGTGCTAGATTAGTGGCTATAAACTTCCCATTGGTGCAGGAGGAGCGAAGGCCACATGACTAGACCCTTTATGACAGCTGACCTGACTCTTCAAGTACAAACTGTGGATGTTGGAGAGAGTTTCATGACAGAGACACCAAGGACTATATCATCAGCAAATACACAACACCCCCAGGAGGTAAGTAGAATTATATGTCATTTTATCAGACAAAAATAAAATCTAGTGACTTGTATTACCAAAAGTCATGCATAGAGGTAGCAGAAAAGAAAAGTAGCTTTGGTCTAAAATCAGAGAGTGAGAGAGAAATTCTGAGAAGACTTGCCCTTCTAATAATGGTTATCCTTGGACCCTTGTCCAGAAAAACAGAATGAGGAAAAAGCAGTTTTGATTTTGTTATTTCTGTTCTGAAATTTCCACCTCTGAACAGTGTGTGTGCATGTGTATGTGTGTGTACATGCCAATGTGCACTCATACAAGCCTATTATTATCTCTGGAACCACAACTCACCTGCACTCCCACATTCAAGAGTGCATACAACAGGCCTCATCAGAAAATGATGCTATTTCATTGTCAAAGCACTGATGAACACAGCACTCAGGATATTTCTTTGACCTTTTCTGTACCGTCGATACTAAGGGGAAGCTCTGGGCCTCTTCTGTTCCCCTCTGCAGCACACTCATGTAACAGATAACTCAAAGTATACAAACACTACACAAAAATGAGTTTCAGTGGCTTAACATTGCCTGGAATGCTGGCTTAACTCCAGTGAACCTAATATTCTTACTTTGCCTCTGTTATTCATGTATCTCCTGGATCCTTTTCTGGGGCCATTATGGTTCTTTTACCTCTCTCTAAGACTTCAATAAAAACACCTCTCCTTGATTTCTTGCATAGCAAATCCCAAAGTCTTTGCATCAGATTTCTCTTCTCTGGTTTCCATAGTTTTAGCTCCTGCACTGATTATATTAACCTTTTATCCTTTCTTTATTGTTCTTACATTCTTTGACCCTTAGCTTGTTATGATTGTCATGTAACTGTCATTCAAAATGTTGCCTTATTCATCAGTCATTTTGTGTGCTCAAATGCTAAGTTTTGTATTAAATGAACACATAACTCTATTATTAGTAAGGGCAGTGCAAACCCTCTATTAATTTTTACTATATAATGAATAAAGTGTGAAGTCTTTATGTTGATTCAAAGTTCATGACAAAAATAACCAAAACTGTTCTTCCAGACTGACTTCTCATATTTATGTGATATTTGCTGTCTCTTGACTACCCAAGATGAAGGAAAAGAGGTCAATTTGGGTAGAGGTGGGGGGACGATGAAGGAAGTGAAAGTGTAGATATTGTTTGAGTGTTTTAGAAGGGTGTGTAACATGCTAGTGGGAGAACAAAGTACCAGAGCTGATCCTATGCATTTGCTAAACTATCAGAATGACAAAGAGAATACATAATAAAAAACCATCCTCTAGTTTTAATGAATATATTATCTGCCCCAAATTTTTTAAGAAATAAGTATCATAGATACCTGAAACTTCTTTTGTTCCTATCACAGTTTATTTTTCCCTCTTTCACACCAGAGATAACCAATATTCTAGACTTGGTATTTAAAATGTAGGCTTTTATATTTTCATATGCTTCAACATAAGGGATATTAACTTAGATATTGTTTTAATTTAGTTGAGTATTTTGTCTTTTGTTTACTGGCCACACCAGTTATTCTATGATTTGTCTATTTTAAACCCTGTTGCTCATTACTTCCTACTGTAGTTTTGGTCCTTTAGTCATCAGTATGCAGGACTCACATGTATTCTGAATTTTTTTCAACCCTCCCCATATTCTGAGTTTTTATCCTTTATGGATCATGTATATAGCAGAAATCTTTCTTCTTAACTCCATGACTTGTCTCTCACCTTCCTTTGTATTATCTTTATTATATAAATCCTTTAAATTTAAAGTAGCAAAGGTTTATATATTTTTCATATCTTTTGCATTTAAAAAACCCTACTCTACAGGGCTACCCTGAGCCAACTGGAGCATGCCAGCATGCATGCAACCCAAGGGCCTGGGCCCTGCTGGGGTGTGGGCAGTGTAGGGGTGCAATGGTGGGTGGGTGATTGACCCTCTCTGGTTTACTCCCACTCCAGTCAGTCCTCACTGAAAGAAGGAAAACATTAATAATCCAACCCAAGTACAGATACAGAAGTGATAGGTATGAAAAAGGCCCTGTATTGTATTCACACATCCCCTGGGCAGGATCCCAAAAGAGCATGGAGAACCATCTGACACAGGACTCTAAGACCAGTTATAGAGACCACCTAACTCAGAATTGCATCTACAACGTCACTGGGGACTGGGATCCAAAATTCCTGTCCAGAGATGTCTTCAACAAGAGCAAGACATGCCCCTTTTCCACAAGGGGAGGAAGGTTGTAGAAATATGACAGTGGCCCCACAGCAGAGCTGCAAACCAAAACCCAGATGACCAGTCAGAACAACCATCTGCTGGTGGCTGTCCCCATTGAGGAACTTATCTACCAACAAAAGCTGGGAGTCAGGTTCCCTAAGCCAAAGGCCTGAATCACAAAGTGAAGATTCAACACAATGGGGCAGAAAAGAGAATGGAGGAGACAACCAACTAGAAGGAGGAGGCACTGATAGATGCCAAGCGAGCTTGGACTGGCTGTCAGACATGAACTTAAGGTTAGAAAACAAAACAGCATGGTCTACCATGTCCCAAGGGTGCAGATCCTCACCCAGGATAAGGACATTACTCTGGAAAAGAAAGAGATTGAAGGGTTATATATAGACTAACAAATAGCAATGATAAAGGAGTTGGAGCAATGGGGGTGGGGGGGTTGGTGTGGGTCAGGGGGCATTCCCAAGGGGACCAGCAGCCATACGTTGTATGAAATCTAACCCTCCCCCAAACCCCCCTAAAAAAAAAAACCCTGGTTTAAGAAGTCAGTTCCTTTTCTGATATCATAAATATATTTTCCTCTATATTTTTTCCAGCTTCAATGAGCTATAATTGACATATACTGTGTAATTTTAAGGTGTACAACATGTTGACTGATGTGCTTACACATGTCTCTAGATTTTTTGAAGTTTTTATTTTCATAATATTTTAGGAATTATTTTCTGTATTATTTTTCATAGATGGTCACCCCTCCCCCCGCTATAGCATTCTTTAATAAATGGTTCATCTTTTCCTTGTCCATTTCAAAACCAACCTGTGTCATCTGCCAATTTCTGATAAATGTTTGATTTGTGTCTAAATGCACTTTTCTATAGGTCTATTTATTATCCCCTCGACCGGCCCTACCCCATTTTTTAAATTACCACAGTAAATCACTTTGATACATGAGGAGGGTAACCCCTTCTTTCTAGTCTCTTTCCTCACCTTGTCTAGCTTTGCAAATGGCTCCTAGTCTCTTGCATGCTTGATTCTATGTTTAGAAGAAATCTATGATACTTTTATTGAGTGGATCAAATTCATAGATTCATTCAAGGAGAATTGACATTATTACCACATTGAATCTTGTTATTAACCTTGCTTATATTTTTCCTTTTCTTTTTAAAAAGATGCTCTTTTTCTGTCCTTCAGTAAGTTTGTATAGGATTGTTTCTGTTAATATTATTAGTAATTTCTACTATTCTTAAAAATGTCTATTATTCTTTTAAAATTACTTTTTCTGATTTTCATTTAAATCTAAGAACAATGTTCTTAATATTGGTTTATACCAAACTTGCTTGTATCTTTAGAGATTTCCTTGGGAATTCTTGATTGAGCTAGAGATTCCCTTGGGTTTTTCTTTGTAGACAATCATATTTTCATGAATTTTTTCCTTTTATTCTACCTTTTCCAATTCTAATGGCCAAAAAAAAAAATAGTGTTTGCTCCACAAGTGTTTTTTGTGGAAAACTCAAATTACTTGTCTTCATGAAGACTTGTTAGATATTTCTAGTACAAAAGGGCAATTAACATTCCCAGACCCTGGACTTCAGGGCTTTCTTTGTAGTCAGAAAGCCCAAGGGGCCACCCCAGCATCAACTATAGCTTCTGACTCTTATACTGAGTTTTCTTTTCATTACTCACACCTAGGTTTCCCAGTTCTTTCTATTAGGTTTGCTTATGTTCCTTTTGTACTCATTTTTAAACTGATCTCAAATTTCTGTGTGTTTTAATTGGAAAGAGGCCTGTTGATGTTAACTTAGTCCTCCATACTGCAAAGAACCCCACCTCTA
>PVHY01028630.1:0-15038 GCA_004024945.1 Uropsilus gracilis | reverse complement strand
TGTCCCCCTTTCCACTCCCCCCTTTCCCTTTCCCCTTCCCTGGGAAGCATGTCCCCATTCCCCTCTCCCTCCCCTTTTCTCCTCCCCCTTCCCCTTCCCCTCTCCCCCTCCCTTCCCCTCTGTGTATAACTCCTCAAGGAAAATCTTCTTGATGATTTCTGGCAATGCAGCTCCAATGTCTAGGTCAGAAATGTGGAGGAGCTGGTTGTGGAGCTTTGGGGCTAAAAGTCTTAAACTAAATTAAAATGGAAAAGGGGGAAGGGGAACCTAGCAAAATAATGGCGAAACCAGAGGTAGCGTCCCTGAACACATTTTCTTTAAAGATCAGTTCTTCAAAAAATAAAAGCACAAAACTCCATTCTTTGTGTGCAGTCACTTCCCTGGCACCGGATGAGGGCAGCTCTGAAGCAGGTTCCCCTAGCATATCTCTGTTCTTTTGTTCTTACAAAACAATACAGAAATGTTTTTGATGGGAAAGGATCTGCATCAAGAAACTGATGTAAGGCTGAGAGCTTCTTCATTTTAAAAAAAGGCTTTTTTCGGGTATTTGGATATGTGAAATTTTAACTCAAGGGATCCCACTTGCCACAGTTGTAGAAGGAGATTCTGCAAAGCACAGCTTCCAGGTCAAACCTGGCCCACCCTCTCAACAGCCTGCAAGCTAAGATTGTCTGCGTTTTCTAATGGTTGAAAACATTCAAAGGAAGAATATTTGGAAATGCTTGAATATTTTATAAAGTTCCAATTTTTCTATCACCCAAGTCAAATTAGAAGGTAGTGATGTTCACAGGAGGTTTCTGGTTGCTTTTGTTCACTAAGGGCAGAGTGGAACAGATGGGGCAGAGATCCTAGGAGGTCCACAGAGCTATGGGCCTGAAGCCCAACTGAATAAACAGGGTGTGCATGTTATTCTGCATCTCTGGTTCTAGTAAATGAAATCCATCTAATTAAAGGATGTATTTAACTGTTGGAGATAAAACACTCAGCTCTTAAGATTCACTGAATGGACATAAAATATGTCTTCAAACAATTTGTAGTTTCAGTTCAAACTGATGAGAGTTGACATATTTTGATCATGTCGCCTTACATGTTAAATTATGTAGTTTCCAAGCGGGGACATAATATATCATTATGGTGTTGTGAAAATCAGTCCTTAAAATCAATGACTGTGACCTTCGGTTCCTTGGAGATTGAATGCATTTTGAGTTATTTTCCAACTTTGTGTACCTTCTGAATTTTTGCAACTCTATAATTCCGGTTTCAAGTTTGCTGTTCTACTCAAATGAGATCCTTTAAAGCAACCCGGCAAATATTTCATTTTAAATCGTTCCACTCAATAAATCCAAAATTAGATGTCATTAGTAATAATTAAGTGTTTCAGTTACAATTAATATTTGAATAGACATGTAATCAACTGACAAATTAATTTTAAAAAGCTGATTGAAAAGCTATACATCATTGACTAAATTGGGTTTATTTTCTATGAAAGTTGTCTTGAAAACTGCTAAAGGACTCTCCATTTTAACTGCAGATTATATGACAATTCCAATTCTTTGCAAAAAAAAAAATCTACATCTATTTAGACTGATGTCTATATCAACACTGCTTTCTATGATTATCTTCAGTACCAGGGCTAGCTAGCTCAGTAAGACATTGCATTTTTCAAGTGTGAACTTTTAGTAGGTATCAAAAACAAACGAAATGCTTCAGTAATTGGGATAAGCAGTAGTTGCTGTCACAATTTTTTCAAAAAGAAACAATGCAAATTAATTCATTATAAACAAACTGATCACTGTTGTTTAATAGAAAGATCTAACATAACAACATACTAACCAATAGCGAATAATCGCTCATAAAAAAACATTTGGCAGCTGGTACTTTAGGAATGACCTGGTGGTATCCCCAAATATTAGAGGTTTTCTAGATATTAAAGGTTTTCTATTAAAACATTGCATTATAACAGGTATATGAGTCTTAGGCATGCATCATTATAAATAAGTGCTTGTGTATACCATAGTAAGTTCATTGCTAAAATCCAGTTCTATCCTTGTAGCTCATCCCTTTGACCTGATTTACTCTCCCCTCATTACTTTCCCTTTTGATAACCTCCAAGCATCTTTTTTAATTTAGTTAATTCATTCCTTTCATTTTGCACCACATGAGTGAAATCACAGTGTTTGCCTTTCTCCACCTGACTCATTACATAAGCACTCTGACTCATTTCATTAATTTACTCTGGCAAGATTTCATCTTTTTTATAAGTGAGTAATATTCCATTCTCTTTATATAGTCTCTATCTTTTTTATCCAGTCATTTTTCAAAGGTCACTTAGGTTCTTTCCATCTCTTTGCTATTGCAAATAGTGCTTCAATAAATGTGAAGTGCATCTATGTATTTGAATTAATGCTTTTGTGTTCTTTGGGAAAATAGCCATAAGTGGGATAGCTAGATGGATTAGAATTTCTATTTTTATTTTATTGAGGATTCTCCACACTGTTTTCCAAAACGACTGTGCCAATTCACTTTCCCATCAATAATGTACAAGGGTTCCCTTCTCTCTGTAGCCTCTCCAATACTTTCTGTATATTGGGCCATAGTCATTTTTAGAGAAGTGAGGTAATATGTCATTGTGGCTTTGAGCTGCATTTCTGTTATAATAAGATGACAAACATCCTGTATTTATTGGCCAAGTATGAATCTTCTTTGCAGAAGTGTGTATTCAGATATCTGCCCATTTCTTAATTTATTTACTTGGCTTTTTTGTTATTGAATTCTGTGAAATTTTTTTATGTCTGCTGGATATTAACCCCTTGTTGGTTATCTGATCCGCAAATATCATCTCCCATTTAGTAAGAGGTCTTGTTTTAATGGTAGCTACTTTGGCCACATAAAACCGTTTTTACTTTGATATCATCTGATTTGTATATTTTTGCTTCTGTTTCCCTTGTGGTTTGAGTCTAGTCCCCAAAGATATTGCCAAGGCTGATGTCAAAGAATTATCACCACTTTGCATTTCTGGTGGAGTAGGCTCACATATATCAGCTCTAACAGTATTCATATATAGATATGTGGATCTATATGAATATATGAACATATATGTGAATATATATACACACAGACATACCTATATATACATATATATATATACAGACATACCTATATGCATAATTATCTATGTAGAATTTAATCATGACCTAGTTGGTATAATTTATTTTTATTTACTTATGTTTGTACATTGGCATTTTCTCTCTTTTCTTTAGGTACTTATCATTCCATAATCTAGAATAATACTTAATGTAACATATCTTTTTAAGAGTACAAAGGAGCTACCTTTTCTTTTCTCATCATCTCTAAAATTTGTCTCTTTAATAAGATCAGGATGGGATTTTGATCTCCCAGTGGCTTGAATAGCTGCAAAGAGCTCTGGGTAAGTGCTCTTTCAGGGCACACAGACTTTATAAACACATTTCTCTACTCACTAGGGGGAAAACCTTTTGTTTGGCTGGGAATGTAACTAAATCATTCATGTAATCTTTTGTCCTTCAGCTGCTAAATGAGAGAAAGCTGAAATAGTTCTAAGCCAGTATAAGTTCTCAGGTGGAAGAGACTCGAAGACATCCCATTCTGGGTTCAACAAAAGAAATACAAAGTAGAATGCACAGTGGCACCATAACGCAGCGTGCGGCTTTTACCACCATGCTAGTAAAAGGCAAATTTTGCTAAATTTCCTCTGACATCCAAAGCCACCAAAAACATATTCCTTATAGAAATGTCTTAGACTCTGGATTTTTTTTCCTCCATGAGTCCCATTAGCTGGACCTATGAACCTAATTTGACCCTACTCTGTCAGTGTTAAATCACTGGTTTATTTTAACATGGAAAACTCAGTACATAATAAATAGGGCTGTGGTCATTTGAATATTTGAATATTCTGCTCATTTGAATATTTTCTTTAAAAGGAAGGGAGAGGGCAGCATGCTCCTCATTAACTCCCCAGCCTCAGGTCTGCCATGGTAGTGTTAAAAATGTGAAATGCAACCCAGAGACAGGAAGCCTGATTCTAACATGTGAATAATATTGATTTTTCAAGGAGCTTGTTTTCTGACAGGTGAGTTGCCTGACATTAATTGTTCTCAGCACAGTTCGATGGTGACTTAATGACTGCCTATGAGAGGAAAATCAGCCGTCCGACTCACATAGCACACGTGGGCCACATGTTCAACACTGCTTCTATGAGTCAATTCAAGGGAATCATCATAGAGAGAAGGAAATCAAATGAAGATGGATGGGATAGGATAATAATTGCATTTGATGAGAAAACCTAGGGAAAGAATATATCAAACATTTAATATTAAAGTCAGCTCCTTCATTTCAGTTTTATCTTGAGTTCCAGAATCTAATGAAATGGAAATAGTGATACTAATTATCTTAAACAGTATAGGATTCTTTCAGATCCTTTATATTTCAGTAGTAGGATTTTTGTTTAAAAAGGGATTTTTAGGTTAAACTTCACCAAAAATGCAAGGATAAACCAGCCCTCTTCCAGAGTTTTGTTTTTATTTTAGAGTTATGGAAGAGGGACTTGAGTGATAGGTTTAGAACTGCTCTACAGTCATTTTTCTCTGATCTTTTAGGTCAAACGTAAATGAGAGGAATTTTATATTGTCTTATTGGCCCTCTTAACAATTGACTGATTCAAAGTAAAATTGTTATAATCAGTTATGAAAACTTCTACATGTCAGTTTTCTGAGCATCAGATAAATTTAAATGATTATAATAGAAACACATTTCAACTTGGCCTGAGGGTTTCAACCACTGCAACATTCAAACTGACATTGTTACATAACTTTTCTACTTTGTTTTTGTGTAGTCACTTTCCTTTGAGGATCTCTGAAGGTTGATCTGGAGGTGCTGTTACTATTATTACTATGATTATCACTACCAAAATTTTAGTAGAGAGCATGCTGCGTTAGAGACTCTTTCCTTTCTTTGTGGCCAACATTGCATGAGTTTAAAAGCTGTGATGCTCTTTTGAGTACAATATTACTTCAAAAGCATGGATTTCCTTCCTACTGACTCCTGTACAATCTAAGTAGATCAGTAGCTTCCATTGCATATAATCAGAAAATTACCCCATTTGATACAAAGCATTTCTGGTGTAAATATTTGTAAACAGCATACTAACTTGTTTTTCTGAGTCTTTTTCTTGATTGTGGATTGTGATAGTCAACAAAAATCAATGATCTACCATAGTTACCTAATAAACAGCTACTTACTCTAAAGGGAGTATAAACACATTCTTGATTCAGCTGTTACAGTTGAATTTAAAATGACAAACACAAAATATACATTAAGTTAGAATTGTGTTTGTATCATTATTCACCCATGCATCAATACAAGCATCACCTAATATATACTCAAATACAGCTTTAAAATACTTCATGTATTTACTGAAAAACCCATTACAGACTTTAATCTCATTCTCTTTTCAACCCTTTCAATGAAAAATAACCACTTTCATTTCCCTTTCTGATAGCTTGGTTGAAAAAAAAAAAACTACTAAATTTCAGCATTACTTAACCCCTCTAATAGCAAATTTTCAAATAAATTTATAAATTGAATTTAAAATTTTGTTTTAAAAGGACATCAAAGATTAAATCTCAGACCAAAGCAATAGCACATCCATTAAGATAATTCACTTCATTTCCCTACTCCCATTCCCTACTCTGCCCTCTCTTCCCTACTCTGCTTAGCCCACTGGAGCAGAAATCAGTAACCATAAAGCGAATATAGATGACTTGAACTGAAAAAAATCAGTTTTGACATCAAAGTGCAAGCACTGGCAGGTGGGTTCTTTTGGTTCTAGCAGCTATAGAAGAACGTTGGGCCCTTGGTGCCTTTTACAGGCTGCAATGCTCTCAGGGAACAAGGTACACAGGCTTACCAGGCAGGGAAGCTGCGCCAACTGCATGGCAAGCAGACAGACTAGGCAGGGCCAGGCCAGAGCCCTCCGGCCTGAGCTCTTTCTCTGAGCTTTTTCTTTCTCTGGAGCTCTCTCGCACTCCTTTTCCTGCTCTCCTCACCAGGATGATGGCACCTCCTTAACCTCTCTGCGTAGGCCCACTCACGCATGTGCCCACCCACTGGGCCAGGCAATGGCCAATCATGGGGAGGGCACAACATCACAGCTGCTGGTCATAGAGGCAAATGGTAGAAGAATAAAAACCCGGGTTATGCATTTATTCTACAGACATTATCCTTAGATACAAGAGAAAAAAGATGCTGAAGAGGTGTCAAAAGATGTCAAACCAAACGGTTACGAGAACGCACAAATGTTTAATCAGTGTTCATTTCTCAGTCAGTTGTTAATTTGGCTCTGGCAGTGAGCCACAGTTTCCGTTCTAGAACAATTGGAGTTTCAAACAGGCCCATGGTCCTTGGTACTTAGTTGCCCTGACTCAGTTTACATTGTAAGTGTTGATGCTTGTGACTTGTATCCTGACCCATAGTCTAGGAAAGTCTTCAGACACGTTCCCCTACACATTCCCCTTCTGTACTTGGTTGTGATAGACAATGGAATGAGACAAAGTGGGAGAACTGGTATCCTACAGAAACAGCGGTTTTAATCGTTTTGTAGCTGCATGGAAGGTGTTTTCTGCAGTCCAAAGGGTCATCTGGCCACTTAATTTCTCCTAATTCCTGTTTCACTAGCAGATGAAATGAGTGATCATGACTTCTATCATAGTGTGTGAGCGTGCAGGTCATTCACAGAAATAAAATGTGCTCTTTTGGGAAGCTGAATTTTGTTCAACTGATAAATTATTGGGATCGAAACCTTATGACAGATGTTATTGGTGGAGGAACATACTCAGTCAAGCTGCCTAACATGACTTTAAGTGTGTGATCTTATATTTCCAAGGGGACCACCTGATAATCCTAGTATAATTCTCTAGTCCTTTCATACTCCTTGTCTCTGGGATGAGCCTTGTCTCAAAAGAGCCTTTCCATGCCACTTCAACCTCTAAAAGCCTAAGCTCTCCTGAGTTCCTTGCCTCTCATTAAATTGAAGAATTAGAAGCAGGGAAAAGAAAAAGTATTCCACCCCCCAGTTCTATATTCCACAACATGAAATCCCTCTTCATCTCTATTCTGTGTGCTGTTTTCCCTCCTGTGTCTGTGATAAGGGCATCACCCCCTCTCCCCACTTGTAGACAGCATTCTACCCTTCTCTCTATTCGAAGACTCCACTTCTTTAATTATCCCCTCTCCTACATTGTCTATTTTTTCCTTTCTATGGGATCATTCCCATCTGCTCATAAACATGCTATGCTGTACTACCTCCCACTAACAAAAGAAAGAGAAATACAAAGAAAGGGGGGGGGGGAGCAAAGCTTCCCTTGAACTTCATCTCCCTCCAGCTATTACTTTGCTTATATGACTTTATCTTCTCCCTTTTATATTAAACCTCTTCCACAGGTGCCTGTATTTCTCACCTCTCACTGGCTATAGAATCTCCTTCCTTCCTTAACATTTACCCCCAGGCATTCCCTGGGATCTCCCAGACCCTGTGCCAAGGTCAGCTCTGTTCACTGGATGGTCAGTCACTTCTTGGATTATTGTCTTTACGTGACTGCTGAATAACTCATCTTCTTCCTTAACTCAATGGGTTCCTTTATGTCTCAGACTCACTGCCACACATGTGCCTGGCCCTGGTATCATCTCCCCTATCTCCATTCAGTTCCCGGGAGAGCTTGTAGAAATCTGTATCTTTCAACACGTCACTCTGAAAAGGGCTCCAAAATGTCTATTCTCAAGTCTGAACCACTCTCCAGCTCACTGATCCAACTTCTGACTCTCTTTCTCCACATAGATATCCAACAGGCCCCCGGAACACACTGTTTCTGCTTCAAGGCCTCTGTGTTGGTTTTGAACTTTATTTCCCAGGTACACACATGCTTTACTTTCCCAGTTCTGGGTCTCAAACAAATGTCCTCTCAATTGAGAGGTTCATTGTGATTATCCCACCTAAAATGGGATACACTGGTCTTTGTTCAGGGAATATGCTTGCCCCCCCTCCCTTTTTTTCAAAGCACTTAACATTGGCTGCTATTAAGTGATGCATTTGTTTATTTACTCTCTTCCTCCCCTACTTCATAATATCTGTGAATGAACAGATTTGGGTAGATGTTCAAAATATGAACGCACAAACAGATGAACTTTAGAACTATCAGGTATTGTGACTGAGAATTCTTATCTCATGACATTAATTCTAATTACTGATGAATGGATGAGTGACATAAATAGATAAGGCAAAAAGAGGAATGGAGGGAGGGAGGGAAGAAGGGGAGAGGTAGGGAGAGGGAGAAGAAAGGGTTAAGATTAAAAATAAATTCATGGTTTCAAGTAAGAATTTATTGCAGCAAACTGGATAAGGATATACAAGTAGACACCATGGATTCATGTGTGGGTTCTGCTATTCAATTATAGACAAGGTGCTTTCTGATTTTTAGCACATCTTTGATCAAATTGTTAGAAGAGACACAGGAGAGATTTTCTGTTTTAAAATTCAGAGCTACATGTCTAATTGCCTGTGACATTATACCTCTAAATGAGTCAGCATTGGGAACATTTTATGATGACAAACATTTGGATATTAAGAAAAGATACTTCTTTCAGACCATAAAAATAGAGACAAACCCTGTCTTGGTCATTGATTCTATGCTAAGACTAAGTACTTTTACATCCAAAGTGTCATTTAGTTATCTCAACAATTCTGCAAGATAGGTGTTTTTACCTCTATTTAACAGATAAGGAATTTGAGACTTAAATTTTGAGGAGTTTGTCCAAGAACATGTTGCTAACAATCCACAGAGTTAGGATTCAAATATGGCTCAGTTGGTCTCCTAGAAGTCTTTCTAAATTAAATGGAAAAATAAAGCTGGGAGTGGTGGTGCATACCTATAATCCAAGTGCTGAGAGGCAAGGAACCGCTTGAGTTTGCAGGTTCGAGCAACATAGCAAGGCCTGGTCTCGAAAAAGCAGCTGGGCACGATGGCAGGCACCTGTAATCCCAGTTGCCTAGGAGGCTGAGACTGGGGATTGCTTAAGTCTGCAGGATCGGGACTACCCTGGGCAACATAGCGAGACATAGTCTCAAAAATAAATAAAATAAAATAAAATAAAATAAAATAAAATAAAATAAAATAAAATAATATAAAATAAAATAAAATAAAATAAAATAAAATAAAATGGAAAGTATAGAAAGAGAGACTTGGAGAGAGATAGAGAAGATGAATAAGGCATAAAGAATGAGAGCGAGAGAAGAGGTAGAAGCAGAGATAGAAGCAAATTGATGACTGTGAAGGCAAAAAAAAACTTAACAGACAAGACAGTACGTCCATGAGAATTAAACTCTGACTTTTTTTTTCCTCCACACTCCATACATACAGAGAGAGCTGTTCGAAATTCATTCTTCAGTAATCCTTTCATTGGATTAAAATGATAGCTTTGATCAAACAAGCATGAATAGTATGAAACAGTGGCCATTATACTTCTGAATTTGTTAGAAAATATATTTCTTAGTCCTGAGCTGACAGTTCCCTGCGGGAAGGTAGCCAATCCTATCTTCCTCTGTTCTTCACCATCTAGATGCTGACCTAAGTAGAATTTAGAAACAGAAAAAAATCCCTTCAACAAATATCACGACTCTATGACATGCATAAAAAATATGAGCTCATAATACACATATTTACAAAGCAAATCTTGCATGATTAAAATCATATTTATGCAACTGTTTCTATAGATACTTGTGTGTGCTCTTTCCAATATAGTCTTGATCATTGATAACTAAATTCTGGCTTTGTTTGCCTAAAAGTAGACTGTTATGTTATTAATTAGATTCTCAAAGGGCATGATCCTGACTTCCATGTCTTTATTTGCAGACCAAGAATGGCAACCAATACTAAGTTTAATTTTATTTTCTAAATATGCAATCCATATCAAGGTAGCAGCGGGAAAATCTAATGCATGGAATCTGTATTTAGACCGATGCCATTTGTTGCATTTTTTCCAAACAAACAAAAAAACAAAAAAAGTTATTTTGTGCCCTAAGTGGTACCCCTTATATTTCACTTAGAGGCATAATTGGCAACCTCTTCCAAAGTTATTTTTCAAAATATTATCCCTTAGCACGGAGGAAAGTAATAATGTAATGAATCTACTTCATGGAAAAAAAAAAAAAAGAAAATTCATGTATTTTCTTGTGACCACCAGGTGGCACAATAGTGACCAAGAATCTTTGACTTCCTAGTAGAACTACAATTACCAATGGTCTTTACATAATTATTATTATGTAGTGAGTATGAATCCTGTTGAGGTCATTATTATCAATTTGATTTTTCCAAAAGACCAAACTGTCATCCTAGTGTTTGGTGAAAATATAAAGTGCTTCAGTTACTTTTTTAAAACTCTTACCTGCAAAATCATAAATCCTTTGCCATTCCCTCAATCCCCTGACCCCCCCCACCCCCTCAAATAAACAGCTGTGCAGATCCTTCATCTTATAGTCCAAAACTTTAAGACACAAAGAATATGGTAGACAACAATGACATTTCTGGAGAAGTGGAAGCAAAACTTTATATTGTTTGATTGTTCTGGATGAAAATTTTAGTCTGTCTGCATGGCTGTGACATTTATTTATAATATAAGAATATATTCTGGAATTCTGGTTGATGGTAGAGTTTTGAATGTCTTATTTGCAGAGATGCCCCCGTCATCTTGGGAAATGGAAGCATATCTAGAAGAGTATCTAGAAGAGTATCCAGAACATTCCAATATGTTGTCCATTTTTTTAATGACCATCTGGGATTGAGGTGATACAGACCAGGAGACCTGGCAGTGGGAAACTGACTGTCACAGTTATAGCCTGTTGTGCTTACTGGGAAAAAAATAAACACCCAGACTGTCAGGCACAGCTGTTCAAGGTGTCTACTGTGCAACTCTTCCACCTGAAGATGCACTACTGAATAACAACGCCAAGTGTTATCGTAGGTAGCACCTACGATGTGCCCCTCAACTTTGATAGGTGAAGCTTAATGGCATTTTACAAGGTTTGATAGCAGACGAGGGGTGAGGGGTGTTAATTTGTGATAAATTTATGTTGTCCTTGTTAGGAGCTTAGTGCTCTACTTGACTTACATTTTTCATGCCACCACTGTTTCCTGCCATTGTAATTGTGAGAACAAGATTTGTCTTTTTTTTTTTTAAAGCATACTTGTGCTGTTTTGAAGTGCCTTAAATTTTACTGTTTTAAAAATATTATTGTACAGTTTTTCAAATGCATACTTCTGTTAAGCCTAAAAACTACATTTTGCAAATATCATTATGGCAAAGGAGTCATTCATGTATTGCCATAGGAAGTATCAAGTATACATCACACTCACCTATACATTAAAGAAGCAGAAATGAGAACTGTTCTGTTAAATCCATATAGTGAATACTTATGAGATTAGAAAAGCTTGCAATAAGTTATGTATGCTAATGAGAAAAAGCATCAAAAGTCAATCAAAAACAGAAGTAGACTAAAGGAAAATTGTCACTTGTGGCAGCAAGCAGTCATGAAATAATTTAAAACTGAGTCTATATTGTGTTCAGAAACAGTGAACCAGAGCGTTTAAGGAAGTCCTCCAAATCCCATAGCTTGTCAGTGGCAGAGTTGGACCTAAGGTCTATCATACTTGGGAGAGGAAATATATGCATTCAAGAAGTTGACCTTGGCCATCTAACTACACATCAAGGTAAATGCCTAGATATTTAGAAAAAAATAATCTTTTAGAAAAAAATAATCTTGTGATAATTAATATAGCTTTATATGTCTACAACTAGTAGTCTTCTATTTTCAGATTCTTTTGAAACATACCATTATTATGAATATATATGGAGGAAATTAATAATATTAGTTTATTGAGCAACTTATATGTGCCAGATGGGTATATATCTATAGAGAGAAAAAAATTCATTTATTGAGCAACTATATATGCCAGATGAGTATGTATATATATATATTGCATATGTATACATGTGTGTACATCTATATGTACATATATGCATATGTACTCGTAGATGTAACCATGTACATATATGTGGATAGTGAAGAGTGTCTCAGAATACACACACACAAACGTGTGTGTCCTGGTATAGTCCTCATAATTAGCACGCAAAACAAATACTATTCCCTTCCTTTATACTCACAAAGAAGCCGAGACTCTGTAACAACTTGGAAATTGCCCAGGTTTACACAGCTGGCTGAGTACACCTGAAATTTGATGCCAAGTCTGTCTGATTTAAAGCTCACTATCCGTTTACTATAGCACATCATACCTTATAGAAGAATTGTTCTTCCCACATCCCAAAAGAGTTCCACATACCACTTATTTTCTGATACAAGATATAGCTCTTGGTCTTCTGAGTAGCTTGCAGGTTCATAGGATTCAGCAGCACAGTAGGTCAACAAGTTTTCCCAGGTTCAACGAACAGCAGCTTGTTTAGGTTGTGAGAGGTCATTTTTCAATAGTGAAATCACTTCTCCCTGGCCCTTTCTAGTGAGCTATGCCATGCTAAGAAGACTAAATGTGATGCATGGTATTAGATATCAAGTAGCTGATATTTTTGGAAACAACTTTGCATTCATGCTGTGTGGGGCATCTACAAAGGGGGCATAATCCTGTGATACACAAACTGATTTCCTCTTGATTTGATATTAAGTCTTCTTAGTAGAGTCATTCCCACAGCTGCATTTACTGAATTCTTGCTGCCTCACACAAAGGGGAAAAGCATGGTTATCTAATCCAAAAAGTGGTTGGAAAGGATAATACAGAAATCACCTCCATTTGGATGAGACTATCTAAAATGATTGCTCCATCTTCATATTTTTTGGCTTACGCCAATTACTGTTCTCAGTGCTTGACAAATATTATCTCACTTAATCCTTAAACTATGAGGTGGGTCCCATTATTATTCTTCTTTCACAGTAGAGAAAACTGGGGCACAGAGAGATTAGATAAATTACCCAAAGTCACCCAGGAAGAAAATAGGAGACCCAAATCAAGGCAGCTTTGTAGGCCTGTACTCTTCATCGCAGCTTAAGACAGCAAGAACAACAAGGGTGAAAAGGAGAGAAAGGATCAGAAATGACAATTCAGTGGCCCCACTGAATAGAAAGTCAGCAACTATTGTTAACCCACATCCCTGTGTCTCTCTGTTGAGCTACCTACCTTGGGGGTCTTGCCCTTGAGAACAGATGACAGATTTCACACATGCAAATCCCTCAGGATTCTTTGGAGTTACTTACCCCCAAGGCTGATAGTAGCCGAAGCTCAACTGTCTCAGCTTCCAAGATGACAGACTGGTCAGCTATGACTGTGACCAAGCCCAGGGACATGTGTTAACACCACCCTGGAAAGTCTAAGAACCTTTCTTTTTCATGACCATTGTTCCCATTTGGGAGAAGATTATCCTCATTCAAGGGTGTTCTTCCCTGTGCTTTCCCCTGCCCCCGGACTCTGTAAATAAAGAACAAACACCAAATGCTTCCGTTCAGAAGCTTCTAGAAAATGGCAATCTTCCAGTTCACAAAAGGTCTTGAAATGATGGCTTTTGCGGTGTCATGGCTGCCAAGTAACAGTATCTCAGTCCTCACAGCCCCACGATGTGTCACTGTTGCTGGCGACCCAGCGATCCTGGCTGATTTTGCTGTGAGCTGCCTCCTTCTGCTGCTTTCCCTCATCCCCCGCTGTCTTTCTGGGTGGACAACCTCACTTCTCTAAGTGAGCATTTTCCTCCTGTGTAAACTGGGGATGAACCCGTGAACCCCTGTGCCCTGGATGTGCTAAAAATCTTGGGTTCTGGAATTGGCAGCGGCCGGAGCTCACTCAGCCCTTCACCCGGGCCTGTGGCGAGACTCCCTTCCGCGGGCAAACTGCTATCAGCTAGAATCAACAGGCAGCACAATAAATAATTGATCTCCAACATGTGCTTCTAATTCAAATAAAGAGCCTCTAACCGCAGTGTGCAGTGCATGTGACTGAAGTATTTTATGTGGGAACTGGAAGGTTTCTGATAACTTTCCTTCAAGATGCTTTCACAGGGACGAAACCTCTTGGGGTTTTCTCTGTCTTAAGTTCAAGTTACTTAGTCAGTGCTGAGGGATGTTTTATAGGCCCCTGTGGTCAGTGATAGCATAGAGAAAAAAAGCATTCCTTGGCTCTGGGAAGCAGGCGAGACTTTCTCTATGTGGGATTTTACCCACTGGACTTGCTGAAATACTTCAAATGATGGACTTGCCTCTCAACAGTCCAGGGGGTCTCTGGAGTTTCCACGAACGCTGGAGGTCAGGGGTCACCCAGTTAGGCGGCCGCTTTGTTTAGAGAACCCTCAGTCTCATGTCACATTTTCTGGGGGATGCTTAGAGTAGGCTGAGGAGGACAGACACCAAAAGGCTGTGGGACATTTCCTTGACTCTCAGAGTTTCTCTGCTAGATGCTCGACAGCTATAAGTCAAGTGAACTTGGAAGCATTTAGCTGCGCTGACGTAAGTCTCCAAATATTGCACAACACACCAAACCGCAGACCTGGGCCTTCCCGAGAGGAGAAACGTGGGTGTCCTGACCAAAGGGGAGGCTGCGCCCATGGTTGACCCCAGCATCCCAGGAGGATGGTGTGCAGTGGCTTTAGGCCATGAAAGAAGAACCTGGGGGTCCGTGTGGGTGAGACTTTTCTTAGTGAGGAGATAGCGTCTGAGCAACGCCAACAAAGATGGCTGCCAAGTGACCAGGGTTTGGCGGCTTCTGGAAAATGACCTGTAGGAAACCTTGTTTATTCTCTGCCCACGGATTGGTCTGAATTGAGTCTCCGTCACTGGCTTTTGTTTGCAAAGACCTCTTATGCAGAAGAGCCCATACTGTGTGTGTGTCTGTCTTACCCCTGTCTGCCTTCTGTATGGGGGGGACGTGGGAAAGGGGGGAGGGGATGGATGGGGGGAG
>PVHY01028629.1:0-15032 GCA_004024945.1 Uropsilus gracilis | reverse complement strand
AGTGTCTAAAGCATACAGCCAGAGCCAAGAGATCTAAGAGAAGGCTTCACCCGGCTCTGCTTCCAGGTGTTGGCCAGGGCCAGCTTCCCTTTTTTAAAAGCCTCCTGGGGGCACGAAACAGCATCAGGAGAAACGTGCCAAACCCGTTCCACTGTGTGTTGGGTGTGCGTGCTTTTCACCCCGGCATGCCCCGTCTTCATCATCTCCCCAACACACCACACACCACATCTTTTCCTTCCTTTTGCCCAGGGTCCCATACCCCCTGGTCCCTGTACCCCAAAGTTTTCCTGGCCTTGCAGCTATTTGTCCTATCAGGAATGCCTCTCCGGCCAGGTAGCACAGATGAAGCAGTAGAGTGGCAGAAGGGTGGAGAGAAGGCCCTGGCCCAGAGAGGCAGGGAGCTGGGAGGCATGTTTGGAATCCTCAGACATGTCTACACCTGAAGGCCAACCAAGCAACAAGACTAAGCAGCCGCTGCTGGCTCTGTTGGAGTAGAAAAGCAGCAGAGTCTCATGGGCTGGTGGGCTGGACTTGGGATCTTATCCCCAACTTGTGTCCCAGAGAGTTAATTCTAGGTGATGAAAATCCAGGGACCCAGCAGAGATCCTGATTGTGATGAGCAGTGCTTTGAATGGCTGTCAGATGTCTGGCTGGCTTAAACCCCATCCCCGGAGGTTGGAGGAGCAACCCACCTAGTCTGCAGTTCTCATCTGAAGCCCTGTGGACTGGAGGACATACTCTGCGACACATAAAACCTTCGACAGGGCCTCAAGCAGCTCCAGCATCAAGCATATCAATATTTCTGTAGCAAGACATATTGAAAGTGTCCTATACATGGGATAAATAAAGGTTCTAGAGAGTCTGGGTCATTGGTTGGTGATAACTGGGTAAGCATGTGGTTGGTTCTTCTAGCCAGCTGAGTTAGGAACATCCCCTTCACATTTCTGATGTTTGAGGGTCGGGGGATGCTCTTCCGTTATCACAGCCCTATGTCACCTGTGGTCAAAGAGGTGGACATTCACACGGTCTCACAAATGGGGGACCCGGTGCAGAGAGGATGTCCAACTTGCCCAAGGCAAGGCCATTGGGCAGCTTGAGACTGAGTGGTGGTCCAGGCCGGTCTGGCTGCCTGAGGGCCAGGCAGATTCCTCAGGCTCTGGCAGATTTCACTCTCCAGGCTGAGGCTGAGGCCAGGGAGTGGGGAGTGGGGGCGGGGAGCTCCGACTTTGGCATCTTCCCTGTAAGGAGGTACTTCTGCACATCTGATAGGGATCACTTATTGGCTTGCTTTTGTTTATACATTGATTCCTGGGGTCCCAGTAGGCGAAAGGCTCAGAAGAGAGGAAGCTGAAGTTCAGTCAACTCTGTGGCTTACAGGAGGAATCCAGTTGGCTTGGCGGGGGCTGTGAGTGCCAAGAACAAATGGGGTCAAGCTGGGTTGAGTGAGAGACGCATCCTCTGCAGTGAAACAACCCCTGTGCAGAAGCAATGGAATGCACGACTTCCTGCCTCCCGCCCACCGCACTGCCGCCCCGCCTCAAATGGGACCAGCGCTGAGCAGAGGGCTATCTGGAAGGATCAAGAACCCTGGACACAGCTGGGTGTGATGTGCAGTTGAACGAGAGAATTCAATTAGGGGCTCTCACGGGCCTTCATTAGCAATGGGGAGAAAGGTCAAGGGAAGTGCTAATGCCATCTGCAGTGGACACGCTATGCAGGTTAACACTTCATCGGAGAGATGGATGTTGGTCTGTTGACTGGCTGATGGTATGGACAACCCTACCTCCTCCCACCGCCTCCCACCAAGTGCTCTCAGGTGACCGACTGCCATTTTCAGGTCATCTATACGTCAGGCTGGATTCGAACGCTACTGTTCCTGCGCAGGAGTTTGTGGCAGCTGGCCATACGTGAATTCTTTGCAGCATAAGGGCCCTCTGCCCCGGTAGGGGAGCAGCCTCTGTTGTGTCCTTCACTGGGAGGACGCCCATCGGGAAGGGTAGGCTAGTTGCCATAGGAACAAGCAACATCTGCTCCAGCCAACTAGAGAACAGATGAGAGAGAATAATCTT
Source organism: Uropsilus gracilis (assembly GCA_004024945.1). NCBI lineage: Eukaryota > Metazoa > Chordata > Mammalia > Eulipotyphla > Talpidae > Uropsilus > Uropsilus gracilis. The sequence continues at coordinate 12,963 of PVHY01028629.1, read as the reverse complement.
AAAGGGACCATTAGCTCATGGTACCAGGGAAGATTTCCCTAAAGAAGACCAAGAGCAGCAGATCAGACCCTTGACCTGAGAGAACTGTGGGGCTCAAAGACAGTGAGGGGCCCCATTTCTCTTGGAAAGTACATGAGAAAGAACATAAGAAGACATCGCTCCATGGAACACTGGCTGTCCTCTGGGAAAGGCTCAAAGCTGGGTCAGCTCGTTGGCAGCTCCTGGTGTGTCTCTTGACCTCCCCTGACCTTCCTTGGGAGCTAAGTGCACCTTGTGGCCCCCACCTCTCCTGTTCCTGGAGCCCTCCTGCTCATTCTGGGAGCCCTCTAAACCAGGGAGCAGGAGATGATTCTGCTTCCTCCCCCTGTCCTCTCAGAAGGCCTGGTCTGCAGGCCAGGGAAGTTTCACCACCTTTGGCTAACCTCCCAGTCCTTTTCCACTTCTTCTCTTCCGCCCTCTTTCCCTGTCTCATGCCAACCAAGTGTGCAACCAAGTGTCTGGATGAGATGCTGGGCCCCCCAGAAGCCATCTTTCCCTCCTTCCTGATTCTAGCTAGGACTTCTGCATTTATGTTACTGAAGCTACTCGAAGTCACTTAAACGCCATAGGGTCAGAGAAACCGGTGGCCTGCAGGAACAAAGCAGGACTAAGAAGTCCGATGCCATGTGTGTGGTCTTGTCACTTGGCTCCTTTCCTGTCCGTGTATCAGCTCGTCTTTTCTCTCACCCTGAAAGGCATCTTGCTTCCTGGCTAGTAGGCAGAGTGTAAAGACGGCCCCCAGCGGCATCCTCGTATGTGTGTCACCGGGAGAAAAATGACTTCTTTTCTCTTTCAACCCCAATTCCTTTCCCTAGGAGGGATTTTGACTGAGCTGGGGTCAAGTGGCCACCCCTTTAACCAAGGGAGTGGTGTCAGGTTCGGGGAGCATGGCTGTTAACCACCGTCAGCTATGTGATCTGAGAGTGAGGGTAGTTTCCAGAAAGAGGTTGGGACTTTCCATCACACATATCCCTCCCTTGGCCTTCACGTCTAGAGGAGTTTGACTGGAGAGCTTTACACAACCCTGGTCTCTCTGGTTCAGCACTTTCCTGCCTGTCCTAGGGACTGGCAAGGCATGGTTGCCAGGAGCAGGGCAGTGTGGCCTAAGGAGCCAGGCGTGGCTATGGTGGCACTGCCATTCCCCATGGGTGGCAAAGGTGTGGAACCTGAGCCTCAAAGGCCCCCACCCTGTCCACAGTTAAAACTTTATCCTTTTAGTAAAGTCCTTCGTAAAAGGTCTTATTGTTCCGTCAGACACGAGGGAGTCAGGTTCTGAAAACCTCGCAGTTGGAAAGCTCATCCCTGCTTCTAAATTCAGTCTTTCTAGTGTAATTGGACCCATTGTCCCTCATTCCATTTTGAGGAGGAGGGCTGATGCCCACCACCTTGTTTAGGTGAGGGTCAAGGTAGTGACTATGAAATCATTCCCTGTTTGAGAAGACAGGGGTTTGGGCCGGGGCATCAGCATTTCTGGTTGCCTGCTGTCCTTCATCCAAATGAACCCTTGAGTAGAGAAGCCACACAAGGAAGGGCCAGGGGTGAACAGTCTCACGGTGCTACCCACCATCCTGTGTCTTCCTTCCAGCCTTGACCCCCAGACTCTCGCCCATCCACCGCTCTGCAGACGTGGTGCCGGAGGAGGACTAGGGAGGAAGAGGCCCCACTTGGCTCTGCTTTGTGGGGTGGTGTGGGAGGGAATGGATTGACGAGTACTTTCCTTTGACATGGACATACTTCCCCGGAGCCCGAGAGGTAGGGTGTCTCTGAGGGGAGGAGAGGGAGGGCCTGAAGGGCCCCAAGGAGCCAGGCTATTTCTGTAACACAGAGAACATCTGTAGTCAGCCACAGACAAGGTCAAACTCTGGGCTCAGGGCTGGAATGCAAGGGGCCAGGCAGCAGGGGAGATGTGGTTCCACCCCTTTTGGTAGTCTGGAGGGGTCCTGCAGTACCCTTTGGGGAGGTCAGACTACCCATGCTGTGCCCGTGGGGTGGGGGACCCTCGGGCCCTGGTGCAAGGGTGCTGGTGCAGGCAGCTGGGGTGTGCAAAGTCCTGAGGAGAGGGCGAGGAACTTAAATTCAAGGTGTGGGGCTCTCATTCGTAATCTGCCATTTATGAAGGGAGACAAAGCACCTTGTGAAGGGAGCGTGTAATGCTGGAGGTTTGGGGGGGTGCTGGTGCAGGGTGGGCAAGGGCCAGGACAGCCCTGCGACCCCAGTCAGCTCTGAGACTCCACACCAGCATTAGCCCCTGCAGGCTCTGGCTGGTTTATATTCCTAGTCTTATTCTTCAGAGGGTTCCCCCACTTGCATATTTCAGGCCCCACGAGACTGGGATCTGTTCCTATCTCCACTCTCCCTCCTCCCCTCACTGCCTCTGCACATAGCTCTTCTTCTAGACTCCCCCAGTGCCTCGGTGACTCCCCTCAGACTTACACATGCCTGCATTTGGTTTGGAGCTTCTTGAGTTTCTGCTTAGAGTCAGGAAACAGCCTTGCTGTGGCTCTGCCTTGTTGCAGGAGGGCCATCGGGACTAAGTCTGACTTCTGCTTGACCTGCGGCCACCCTACCCTCTGCTTTCCCCTCTTGAGTCCCCTAGGCCATGATCTCTTGTTTTGCTGTGAGCCCTCCCAAGCTGAACCCAAATCTCTGAAATAAGGCGATGACTCTGGATGGAAGACTAACTTTAGGGAAGACCTGCCCCAGAAGCCTGGTGTGCTCGGGATGCAGCGGCCTCTCCCATCCTCACTTTAGGAGCCCAGTGATGCCCCACATCCTGCATGATGGTGCCAGGGGTAGATTCATACCCACACTGTTCGGCTGGACAGGTGCTGGTGGGTCTTGCCAGTCAACCCTCTCTGCCCAGTGGTGCTGCCTCCTGAACTGACTTACGTTTTACCTTCCAGGAGTAAGAGGGCACAGGAAAACCCACCTCCCAGTTCAAGGTGTGGAACAGGTGTGTCAGGAACAGGCCTCTGTCCCATTTGAGACTATCAGGTGTTAGTTATCCTGGCTTCTAAGGATGGGAGGGCTGGGAACGCCATAGGTGCTCACTGGATCTGATGTGGGTGGTGGCTGAAGTGGTTTTAAGATGTTACAGATGGGGTGCAGGAGTCGCTGAGAGCCGTCCTGATGGACAACTTCTCCAGGAGCCATTATCCAGCATCCATCTTCATGTGTCAAGTTGCTGAGGATTTATAATCAAAACGAGGCTGTGGCTTCCTGTGAGTGATCAGTCCATGGCAGACAAACCAATGAAGGTGATCTTGACATTTATAGAACCTCTCCTAGGCGCCAGGGCCCCTCCTGAAGCCTCTATAATCTCATTTAATCCCATGACAAACCCATGAGGTAGGTGCCTGTGTGATCCGCTTACACACACAAGGGATGAAAGCACAGAGCCCGTCACTCACGAAACCCTTTGGGTGGTTACTGGCAGAGCCAGGATTGGAACTGTGGCAGTCTGGCTCCAGAGCCAAAATTCTCAAGGCCAATGCAGATTCATCTTAGTAAAAATAAACTAAAGGATTAGCTTGTAGGATGATGCATGAGAAGGGAATTTCAAGTTGCACAACTAATATGAAGTGGGAAGAACGCCGGTTTGGGCTCCATCTGGGCTGTGATCCCAGCTCTCCCACTTCCTAACTATGTAGCCTGGGGCCTCTTACCTGACCTCTCAGGTTTCTCCAATTGGAGTGTAGGGCTGTGATACCTTTCTTGGGGGTTAAGCAGAGAATTTGCTGGTGTCATGGCTTGGGTGGTTGTTAATTCCCTTTCTGTGCCAGTTGTTAAGACTTCCGGAGGAAGATGATCTGGGAATTCAACATTCATGCTTGTTTCAGGAGGAAATGTCCAGTCAGCCCTCCAATACCTGGTCTTTCAGACGAACCTTCCAGCCATCTGTTTCCTACTAGTTTCTTGCTAATTTTGCACTGCCCCCACCTGGGACTGCCTGGAATTACAGGAGACAGGCTGGATGGAGGGGGCATTGGTTTTCTCTGCTCTCCAGTAGCTGTCACTACCCCGTCCCCACCTTCATCTTTTTCCTTTTAAAAAATAGTGTTTTGCATAACCACAGTACAATTAATAAATCCAGGAAAATGAACTATGTTATAACAGCATCTACGATACAGTGTGTGTTTAAATTTCTCCAACTAAGAGTGTCATTAGAATCCAATCCCAGACTGCATCTCTTTGCTTATCTTTAATCTGGAGGATTTCCTCAGGCTTAACTGTTCTGAGAACTTTGAAGATGCAGGCCCCTCCCTCATCTTTGTTGGGCCTTGTCTCTTCTTGCTGTTTTCTCCATCCCACTCCTCCAGTCCCCCTTAACCGACCTGAAGAGGATGAGGTGATAGAATGAGACACTCAATTTTGGCACAGAACCCTAAGGCATCTCCCAAAAGCTCAGTGACCTTGCCATGTTTTAGCATAGTCTTTTTAAAAATCAAAATTAGTGCAAAAATTTCACTGGGAAAAAATGTCAACATTTTAAACAAAAACAGGGTCAGCCGTAATGCCCCTGAAGCCTGGTCTAAAGCTCAGATAAAAGGGAAATTAAATCACACTGGTCTTGACTTTGCTTAATAGGAGTTTACTCCACATGGAATTTCTCTTTAACTTTTATTTTCTAAGATGTTGCATTAAATTATTGTCAACTTTGATTGCTGATTTTGGGGGGTAGCCATTATATTTGATGCCTTTGGTCCCACAGATGGGCTTTTTCCTCGGACTTTTCTGGCTTCAGTGTGCAAGGGAGAGAGAGGTGGGGCTCCCAGCCAGAGTGGAGGAGGGAGAGGAGAGGTGCAGGGCTGGGAGCCCTCTAACAGCTTCCAGCTGCTTCCACGCCCTCCAGACTTCCTGCCTTGACTGCCTCTTGGATGTTTTTCCCCCTCTTTTTCTCATTAAATGTGTAATTTAATTAGACCCTTGGTTCCCCTCATCTCTACTGGTCTTCTCCGTCTTCACACGACATGGGTCTCTTCAGTTGATCCTGCTCTAACGCTAGGTCTGCCCCTGGTTTCCTCCTTCTGGAGAGCCTCTTCTGTTCTGTCACTGTTGTTCACAAGCATCGGTCAGGTGCTGGGTGAGCTCCTCAGTGCCCGTCCATGTCCCATGTGGTCCTGGGAGTGGGACCAGGGCCTGGGGACGTAGGCCATGTGTCAGCTATGCCATGATAGCAGGAAATCTCTCAAATGATGTAATGACCCTCCCACTTTGGGAGACGGGCCTTTACACTTTGAACTTCTGGATTTTTGCTAAAATTCAGGCAGTGATACATATCTGTCTACCTTCTACAAGCATGGAAAGACTAAGATGCCATGATGAGAGTACTGTGTGAATCATAAAGGGTTTTACTTGGTATTTTCCCTCCTGTCACAAATACTTCTTTATTTTTATACAGACTGTATTCATACTGCATTAATTCAAATGCACATGAGGAGTATAGAGTGGCCCAGGGGCCCTGTTCACCCTTAGCCTCAACTAGCGTGTGCCAGATAAAGCAGGTCACTAGAAGCTCAAATCCCTGCCTAGTTCCCCACCACACCCCCCACTCCTCCACAGTATAAAATATAATGGGTGGAGCCCAGGAGGAGTGGTTGGTTGGCTTTTTTTCTCAAACATCCCAACTGAATGCTTTTCTTTTCTCTTTTATAGCTTTATTGAGATATAATTGACTTATGATAGATTACATATATTTAATGGGTAAGGTTTTGTGTGTGTTGTGAAACTATAACTGCAATTCAGGTCATGTGTATATACTTCTCACTCCCTGCCTGTTTGAAACCCCACCCTGCTCCCAGCAAACTCTGATCTAGGGCTATCCATTATCCTAGATTAGTTTTAGAATTTTGTGTAAGTTTATGCAATGGAACCATAAAGGGCCCACTTGTATTGCGTCAGTATCTTGAGTTGCATCCGTGCTATTGGGTAGATCAGCAATTCATTTCTTTTTATTGCTGAGTCATATTTTATTGTGTGGATATAACATGAGTGTTGCATTCATCTGTTTGTGAACATTGGAATTGTTTGCAGTTATTTTAACAAGCAATTATGGATACTTTTGTCAGCCCATAGCTTATATGTGGCACATGTATGCATATCTATATGCATATGTATACTGTCTATTGTCTCTTTTGAGTAAAGACCTAGGAATTAGTAGATTGTATGGTAACTGCATGTTCAACTTTCTTCAGAAACTGCCAAACTTTATCAAACTAGATGTACCATTTGTATTCTCACCAGCACAGTACAAGCTGTAGGTCATCTACATGCCTGTCAACACTTGGTTTAAGCTATCTTTTCACTTTAGCTATTCCAGCAGGTGTGTGTGGTATCTCTCATTGTAGACTTGATATGCATTTCCCTAGTGACTGACAGGCTGAGCAGCTTCTCATGAGCTTCCCTTGAAGTGCTGTCCACATACTTTTTCCCTGGTATTGTCTGCTGTCTTAAATTTTAAGTTCTTCATACATTGTAGATGAAAGTATTTTATTGGTTATATGTTTTTTGTGGGGAGTTACTATCTTAAAAATATTGAGTCATCTTGGCCCATGCAAACAGTAGTATCTTATTTAGATTTCATTTCATTTCTCTCAGACGTGTTTTATAGTTTTTGCATATCGTGATGAAATTTATTTTTCTGTTCCAATAAATGGTGGTTTAAAATACTCAATTTTTCATTGTTTGCTGCTAGAATATAGAGATATTGATATTTTCATGTTGACTTTTTATCCTTAGCCCCTTCTTCCCTACTCTTTTTTAAAAGTCAATGTACAAGAATAGAAGTCTGAAAATATGGAGGTGTTGGGCATTTTCATCCTGTGCTAAGCCCAGGTGTATAATAAAAGTATCAGCTTCTTTCTGGGTTAAAGTCAATCGTTCCAGTACAGCCCTACGACTATGTGGCCATGCTGTCAGAGGTGCAAGAGGGGATGGTGTGGCAAGTCACATTCTGCACAGACATCTCTTAGATTTCTGAGGCATTCTTGAGGGTGAATGAAAGCAGGTGGGAATGCAGGGCAGCCCCTTTAAGACAACAGGGCCAATCAACCATCAGGCCACTGGGAAGGCAGCCTGGAAGATAAGATAAGGCCCCTGGCTGATTTAAACCAGGGTCCTGAGCCACAGTGGCTGGACTTCTGATAGACAAACAGGAACCAGACTGATAAGGAGGAGGTGCCAGCTACTAGATCCAGACCGGCAAGAGGTAAAGCAGCCAGATCACCCACTGGGACCTAAAATAAGAAGGGGGTATTAGTTGTGGGGGTGTAGAGAGAAGGCACATATGTTCTCCTGTATTGGCTGTCATATTTGTGGTCATGGTTTAAAGCCCTCTTGGAAGCCGGGCATGGTGGTGCATGCCTGTAAGCTTCAGCCTATGAAACGGCTGGGGCTAGGGAATCGCGGTTCGAGTCCCACTTGGGGCAACATAGCAAGACCTAGTTCCAAAAAATAGCTGGGCGTAGTGGCGCGTGCCTGTAATCCAAGCTACCTGGGAAGCTGAGATTGGGGATCACTTGAGTCTGTGGTACCCCAGGCAACATGAGCCTGCGGTTCCACAGGTAAAAATAGTGAGACCTAGTCTCAATAAATAAACAAACAAACAAATAAAGAAATAAAGCCCTCAAGGACAGTACTCTTGCTCAAACTAGAAAAATCCTGGACTTACCCTGAAAAGTTGAGAGCTGCACATTTGCACGTATCTGCCAAGATTTGCATGTATCCCACAGTAGATCCTTTTTCTGCTGCATTTAGATTTTCCCAAATCAGTTGCCTGTGTTTAAAGGGATAAAGTCTTTACTCTCCCTGCCCACCTTCTACCTTCATTTCCCAAAGATGAAAATCAAACCATTTTCTACAGTTTGGAAATATAAAGAATGCCATCTGTGGCCATGTAATTTATGCAGCCAGGTATAGCATGCCTTTACCTGTCAGGGGCTTCCCGGCTTCATTTCACTTACAACACCTACTTCCACTCCCCAAACTCTTGAGTGAGCAGGGTGTTAGGAAGGCAAAGAAACCCTCTAGTCAAACAGCTAGAAGTTGAAATTGCCTAGAAAGCCTCAAGGAGGAGTCTGTCAGTGGCTCTGGACCAGGAAGCCAGAAGCACTTACCTGGACCTGAAGACTGCCTCCCCACTGCTGCCTGTCCTGTCCGAAGTGACCAGGAAAGGGGGGGAGGGTTGGGTCAGGGGGGATGCTGTGACTACCTTTGTCTGTTCCTCCTTCTCCAGCAGTAAATAAAAATAGCACCCCCCTCCCCCCAGATCCTGGCTCCTCCATTGGCCAACCGGGCAAATATTTCATAATGTGGGCTCATCCAATTGGGCATCGTGCCAGAGCCTAGCACGCCGCAGGTTGCCAGTGTGCTCCAATCAGGTGGGCCGGCCTGGGTGGGACTAAGGGCTCTGCTAGCACATGGGAGACGGAAGGCAGTGCTCAGGTGGATGGCTGAGAGCAAGAGCTGCCGCTTCTCAAGCCTGAAAGAGGGGCAGGGCTGTCCATCAGTCAGCTGGAGGCAACCCAGCGTGGAAGGGGTTAAGGCCAGTCCCCATGTGCGGCTGTTAATGATTGCTCCCCGCCAGGGACCCGGTGAGTATTAAAGGGAAATCTTTTCCCTGTTCCTGAGTGTGAAAGGAGTCAGGGCCAGCACAGCAGCAAGAAGCTTAGACAGCAGGCGGTGAGTGGTCTGTCCGGTGCATGTTTGTCTGGGTGACTCTGGCGCAGGCAAGGGACACTCCAAGTATCCACTCCTCCAGCCAGGGCAGGCTTTTGTTAAGACCCCATGCAAATTCTCAGCTTGGGGCCAGATTTCCGGGCCATTCCTACTTATTAGAAGGAAGCCCTCAGGATTCCGAGGGGTGAATGACTTGGCACAGGCTCGGGAGATGCAAACCATTGTCTGTCCTGAGGCGGAGACAATGGTTGTGTGTGGCTGCCTGCACTCAGGGCTGGGCTGCCGCCCTCCCTCCCTCTCCCTTAGCTGTTGTCTCCAGAGGAGCTGGGCTCTCAGCAGACAACAGACACCGACCTGCTTGCTTGCTGGCTTGGGCTCTGCTCCCCAGGACCTGACCACGAAAGCAGGTGAAGGTAGTGCAACCAAGGGAGCGGGGACAATGGAGACTTTCCTGGGATCCTTTTGACCTAGAGGCAGGTGTGGCGAGGTGGAGGGAGCCCTTGCCCAGTGCCGTGGTGCAGAGAATTGGTGGGGGAGGATGAGAGCCTAGAACTTACAAAGAAGACAAAGCTGTCATTTGGGAGCAAAGCTGAAATCCCGGAAGAAGGAGCCCATCGCAGGGGTTCAGGTTTCTGTTATCTCCTTTGCCTCAACTTCCCACTCAGGTTCCTCATTCCATCAGCTTCCAAAACATTTGCGCTCTTAGACTAGGTTCTTTCTCCTGGCCAGTCAGACCCATGCAGGGAATGTAGCTGAGAGTTCCTTGGCTGTGTTGGAGGAGGTGATAGGCTTGCCTTTGCTCAGCATGCTTCTGTGTGTACATGTGGGTGTGGGTGTGTGCATTTGCGCACGCACATGTGATTAAAGAAAAAAAAAAAAAGACAATCTGATTGTGTCCAGAGGAGAGATGCTGTTGACATTCCCCCCTCTTGTCCATATCCTTCTGTTCTCCCGCCTCTTTCCTTGGGAGGAAAAATGTTGGTGACTGTGAGGCAAAGCTCGGCAGCCCTGGGGGGTCTGTTGGTAGAACAGAGTGCTCCCTGTGTGATAGATGTGGGAGATAAGCCCAACCCAACCCCCATGGCTTTCAGTTGGGTGCTTCCTCCGGGCTGCCCACAGGCAAACAGAAACCAGGCACAATAAGGGGGAAGTGCCAGCCACTAGACCAGCAGGGCAGGAGTGAACACCGCCAAGTTTCTGGGCAAGTCAGCCAAGAAAGAGGGTGAGCACAGACGGGGAGAGGAACAGGCCACTTGTCATGCTCTGTTCTGGGTTGAGAGTGAGCCACAGCATGTCTGATGGCCTCTGTCCTCACACTCCAGGGAAGAGCACACACTGGTGCTCCTCCAGGCCTGCCAGAAGCTGCAGCAGCAGATAGCTGTTCCTGTGTGCCAACAGGTGTGGGCAGACTCACCTGTTACTCAAGTGCCACTGAGACTGGCTTCCATCATGGCCCAGACCTGCACTGCATCCTCTCCTCCTCCATGCTCCCCTTTCTAAGCATCCCCTGAATAGTGTTCCTTCAAGGTTACAGGACAGGGAGGGTGTAGCTGGGCCCCTAACCTGCTCACGTCCTCTGTCCCTTTTCCTTCTCTGGTTGGGTTCTCGGGTCCGAGGTAGAGCTTCCATTCTTCCTCAACCCCACATATCTTCATGGACACTCTGGCACCTGTGGCACCTGCTTTGTGTGCTGCTGGTTCAGAGGATATTGTTTACCTGTGATTGTACTAGGCTCCAGTCGGGCGGTGCCAGTGAGGGCTGGGGAGGAGCGCGATGGCTCCCTCAAGGACCCTGCAGGAGCCTTTTCCTCTTTCTCCCTCCAGGCTGGCTAATCTGATCAGTCTGAGGACAGGCAGGGGAGGAACAGGGTCTCTGTTTTTGCCTTTTTCTCCCTACAACTCTGAGATGCTGTGACCGTTTCCAAGTGCCCACACCTGTTAGTGATAGTCAGGGGTGGCAGAGGGGGTATTTAATGCATATATTGAAAGATGATGAGTCGTCCAAATTAATTTCGACTGACCTTTAGAGTACGTCATTTGATTTGAGGTTTTCGGTTCTGAAGCTAGCAGCAGATGGTCCTCACTCTTTGGGTTAGCTGAGGTTTCTAAGGGACTGCGCAAGCACAGAACTCTGAGCACTGATCAGCTGATGGAAAGAAAAACGAGCTTGGAATCCAGGGTTTTGTAGACTCTGAACACATGAGAACTGGAAGGCAGGTTGGGGAGCGTCTAGTCCAGCACTGCCCACTGGGGATGTGTAAGGCTGTTCTGGGATAGCCTTAGGGATATAACCACCAGTGGGGCAGCAGTTGAGACATGACAAACCGTTGCTAGCACAGCAAAGGAACCAGCCTCTGCATTTTGCGTGATTTTATTAATTAAAATGGAAATAGCCGCATACAACTAATGGCCAATACATTGGATGGCGAAGATTTGAGATGGTGCTGTTTTGTTTTGTTCCTTTATTTTGTTAATGAGCAAAACATCAGTCATTTACTGAGCAACTATATGCGCCAACCATTCTCCTATTTGCTTTAAATATGTGGTCTTGTTTAATACTCTCCGCAGCTCTAGTATCACTCCATTACATATTCCATGTGAGGAAACTAAGTCCCAGAAAGGTAAAGAGATCAGTGCTGGTCAGACAAAGGGGCTCCTGACTTTGAGACACGCCCTCAGGGGAACCCTTGCACCAACCATTCCTTCTCCGCAGGCTTCCTTTGAAGTTCTCTTCAGAGTCCTGGAAGCCCTTTCCCACCAGACCTCTCTGTGGCTCCAAGGCATCAGGAGCAAGATGGCCATGCCTCTCCCAGGCACTGGCTCCACTGGTGGCCCACATCTCCAGGTGCTGTGGGTTTTCCCTTCAGCAGATACCTGGGGAGATTCCTCTGCCCTCAGAACCCTTGGCAAGTTCCCCAAGCACATGGAAAGTTCCAGACTCCTCACTTCTGCTGAGAGGAAGTGTTCAACTTCCCACAGTCTCCATGTGTCCCAGAGAGAGGAGCAGCTGGGCCCTCTATGGTGGGCTGGAGTCGCCATCTCCCCAGATCTGCAGAGAAGGCCATTGCTGCTGTCCCCCCTGCCTTGGCTCTCTCCCCATACCATCCTGGAGATAGGTTATTCCCATGGAAACAGAGGCCCAGGCTCTGGCCACCCCTGATTGATGGGCGCCCTCTTTCCCAGTCAAGGCCTCTGCTTTGCAGACAGATTCAGAGGCTACCAGTGTAGGGAGGGCAGGAGCTGAGGAGCTCTTGGGTCCTGGTGAGAGGGACCTGGAACTCAGCTCTCCTGCCTCTCAGCTCAACATTCCAAGGCAGAGAACCGTGGCCTCCCCTGCACTCAGGCTCCTGGGCCGCCATTATGGCCTGTCCATCTAGTAGCCCTTAAGGTATCAGGTGGGAGGTGCCTGGTGGTAGAAGGTCTGGTCCAGATGTGGCTGCCATGCTGCCCCTCACCCCCTGGGCTGGTGTCCAGCTGGGCAGTGCTCTTCACAGAGATTCCCAGTGAGGACTGCAGCTTTCTCCCCTTGATGGCACAGCACCTTTGGCTTGGCCCTGGAGTCTTCTGGCGTATGTCTCCCCACTCTCTGTTAGGAGACCGTCTTGAGCTGGACAGCAGTGGGACGATGGTCTCATCTGTCCTGGAGCCACTGCTGGGGCAGCACCCTGTGTGCCTGGGCTCACCTCCTCCCAATGAAGGGGCAGAGAGTCTGGTTTGACCCTTATCCACGCCCTCCCCCCACCCCAGCATCCTCACCTTTGTCTGCTGCCCTAGAGATGGGAAGTCTTTGTCTGCTGAGCAGGCATCTCTGTAACTATTGTTTCCTTGTTAAAAGGAGGAAATCAAGGCACAGAACAAGTTCACCCTCAAAAACTGCCACCTGGGGTCCCAAGAAGGTTTATCTTCTGAGGGTGGAAGCAAGGACATCAGTCCAGCTGCTTTACTCTTCAGACACTTACTTTGAAAAATTCCTGCCTGCGTGGGGCTTGGGGGCAGGGTCACTGTGCCTTGGGAGCTGCTGAGCTGGGCGTGAGGAGGTCTGGCTGCAAAGACCTTCCAGGCCAGGAGGGACAGCTGGGCTGCTTCAGCACCGAGGGGCAGGATGAGGGTCCCTTCCAGCTGGGGGAGGGGTAATTAATTGCTGTCCAGCCCTGCTACCCGCTGAGACGTTTCCCTAGCTGCCTACTGTCAGAGGAGAACACCAGGGCAGGCCTGGAGTCTCCTTCTGGTTTCTGCTGGCTGAGGAGGT
>PVHY01028628.1:0-15034 GCA_004024945.1 Uropsilus gracilis | reverse complement strand
CCCCCCTCTCCCATCTCTGCTTTCCCCAGCCTGTATCCCACTGGGACCCTCTTTCTCTCCCTTTGCCCCGCCCCCCTTCCCTGCCCTCCCTCCACCTGGACCTCGCTGCGCTCCCCACCGAGCTCACCCTCAATGCCTCATCAATTCTGAAGGAAAAAGCCAGGCGAGGCGCCCAACGCACTTCTAGGGAGAGACAAAGTGGGGTGAGGGGGGGGAGCGCGTGTACAAACAGACTGATCTCCAGAAGAGAGGAATTACGCGAATTACAATTGATTTTCCACCGTTAATGAAGCATGAACCCGTGTGATTGCATCTTGAAAAGATTTATAATTATTCATTGAATCTTGGAAGATAATTAAACTTCATTAAACGCAGACATGACAAGCCTTCAGAGCAAGGCGAGACCTCCTTGCAGGGTTCCAGATCAGAGCAGGAGATGCAAGGCTGGGACCCTGTTGGGGTGGGTGGTGGGGGAGCTGATGAGGAGGCGGAGGGGGCCATGGGAGGGAGGAGGCGGGAGCTCAGGGAAGAGCCATCTGCTGGAAACATCCTCTTGGGTCCTGGATTTCCCTCCCCCTCCTGCGGGGAGCCCCTCCTAGAAGCCCAGGCTTCCTCTGCAGCCTCACAGCCCTGTCGCCTTCCCCAGGCAGACTGAGTCCGCTGGGAACAGGGATAGCATCTGTCCCGCTGCAGCATCTCTGCAGAGCCTAGGATTTGGGGGCTCGGGGGGACAGTGTGGCCCAGGAAAAGGGGTCAGGGAGAATAAGGAGGGGATATTTCAGGCCTGCAGGGGCCAAAGCGAAGGTGGGTTGGGGAGGATCTGGTGTGTGGCTAGTGCGTGCAAACACACACACACACACGAGTGCACACATGAGTGTATGATGGTCTCCAGGAGAGTCCAGCTCGCTGCTCTCTGGAGAGCCACCTGCAGACACACCCAGTTGCTCCCAGGGCTCATTTTGCTGAGGGGGTGAGAAGGGGCAGGAGGGCATTTCACTTTTTCTCCACTATAGGTTCCGTGGGTGCGTGAATCACACCGGGAACCTACATCAGATGCAACATGTATAATTAAAAAAAAAAGTGTTGAACGCATCAAGCCATGAGCTACTCAGCAGATATTTATAGCTGCGAGCCAGGCTCTTAGCTGAGGGGGCTGGGGACAGAGGGCTGACACAGACCAGCCAGGTCCCTCCTTTGGGGGTACACAGCTGTGTGCCCATTGGACACTCGTGTCTATGTACTCACAACACAGGGCTGGTCCGGCTGCGGGTAAAGCATGTCCCCCACCCTGGCCATGGAGGCCCAAGGGAGCCAGCTCCAGCAGGGAGATACCCTGGTTCTGAGCTCCCGGGGGCAGGCACCCCATCTGTCTGGTGGAAGCTCAGAGTAGAAAACTGAGGACAGGGGTTCTTGCAAGGTGAAGAGCCAGAGGTGGGGGTAGGCATGACGAACTAGTCACTAAGCCAGCGATGGAAGCTTCCAGGAATATGCAGTTGGGGCAGAAAGGATCTTCAGTTGCACAGAATGACCCCAGCGCCATCTGCGGTTCACGCCCCTCATGAGGCGTGAGGTCACGCAGAGCATGGCCTGCAGGACAGCCCACCTATCTTGCAGGTGTTGCTGGTTCTTTTCTCTTTTGCCTTCATAAACTCGCCATGTGCTGCCGAACAGGAACGTCTGCCGAGTTCATTCTCAGAGGGACCCAATACCCCTTCTCACTGTGTAGAGAGCTAAAAAATTAGCCTCTATGACAAGGCCAGTCTGCTGCAAACCCATGAGGCTTTTGCATCAGCCAGGTATGCTGCATCCTGATTGGCTCTTGCATTAGCCAAGTATGGGCCTGGAACAGAACAGGTAAGGGGCACTCAAAGAAGTGTAAGCCCCTGTCCATAGGAGACCATATATGGTTGCAAACTAAACAACTGGACAGTTAGTATTTGTGGCAAGCATTGATTGGAGATGACCATCCTGGAATGTCTGGAATGTTTATGTCTAATGTATATGAACTCGAGACAAAGCAGCAATAAACGAGACTTGATCAGAAACCTGTCTTGTCTCCATTTCTCGTGTCTCCTGTCCCATCCCCATTCCCACTCCTTCCTCCAGGTCTCCATTGACGATCCCGCAGGTCGGGACATCACTGAACCCGAACACCTCCACCTATTCTAGGCTACCTCTTCCCATCCTTTGGGCGACCCTCCTGAGACCCCACGCCCTCCACGCAGCCTGACCCCCTGCTGGGTTAAACACAGCCCTGTGAATGACAGCTAGGCCCCCCCTCCTTGCTAGGTGCACACCCCTCCCCTCCGGTAAATCGCTGTCCCTGCCAAAACGACAGAAGGGAAGAATATTAATGAGGCCTGCCCTCGCCGTATCCTTTTTATAGAACCGCTTCTTGGCAGGGAGGATGGCTTTCTAAGGATAGGCTCGGAGGGAGTCGTGCCCCAGCAAGGGCCTGGCACAGGTTCCATGGCAGGGCTGGGAAGAGCCTGGTGGTTGGGGGAGGAGGTAAGGATTGGGGGCAGTGGAAAGGGCAGAGGCCAAGACCAAGTTCCTAAGCCAACCTGGTTTCCAACTATGGTTCTACCATCTTGCAACCATGTGACCTCAAGCAAGTCACTGAGCCTCTCTGTGCCTCAGTTTCCCCCCTCAGTGAGTTACTGTCTCCCTCCTAGGTTGCCAAGAGCAGCCCATGAAATTATACAATGGGCTAGTTGGCACCCTGCCTGGCACAGCAGAGCAGCCCAATAAACAGCAACAGTTGTTATTTCTGTGATTGGATCTACGTCTCCAAACACCACGCAGTCATTTTTGAAGGGCCTTTACTACCTGGTGAGCTCCTCAGATAGGAATCTGTCTTGCCCACCCTGCATTCCCTTTACCTAAGCCAGGACGCAGGCCCTGGTTGGCACTCAAGGGAATGTTTGTTGCATGAAGTAGTGAAGGAAGGAAGAATAAATAAAACCAGGCCATATGGTTGGCTTCTGTCCTCACAATATCTTTCCAATATAGGATGCTTAAAGTTGCTGGATCAACTATTTGAAGTTTTTGGGGTTTTTTTGAGTCTGGGTCTCGCTATGTTGCCAGGGGTAGTCCCGATCCTACAGACTCAAGTGATCCTTAGCCTCAGCCTCCCAGGTAGCTGGGATTACAGGCACTCACCACCACACCCCTCTGTTTTTTAGAGACTAGATTTTGCTATGTTGCCTGGGGTAGTCTCAAACCCATGGACTCAAGTGATCCCTGGCCTCAGCCTCCCAGTGCTGGGATTACAGGTGCATGCCACCATGCCCGGCTTGAAGTCATTTTTAATGCACAAAAGACTTGCAGCAAAGTGACCTTCAGGAGTCAGAAGGGACAAGACAGACCGCTGCAGAGAAGCAACTAAGCTAGTAGCAGCAAAGCCAACATCTCTCGGGGGGCAGCTGGTCGAATTGGAAGTTGGCAGGACACAGAGCCTCAGCCTGAGCAAGGTGGAAGTTCAGATCTGCCAGCCCTGCACAGTGTGGGTTTCTTCTCACACAAACCATGAGAAATTGACCTTTTCCCAGGTGGGAAGGGGAAACAGGGTGGACTCCTCCCTCCATGGGCACACTTGACCATAGCTGACACTCATCAGGGCTCGGAACCAGACTATTCTTTTCACATGACCTGAAAATACACACACAGAAAATGGTCTCATCATGGGTAGTGGTGACAGAGTGCACACAAATCCCCAAGAAGACACCCCCTCAATCCAAGCCTCGAAGAATTCCTCCAGAAAACAAGTTCCCAAAAATATGAGTGCACAACAACCAAGAATCAAAACATGCGGGAAACAGCAGAAACAGCCACGAATCAGGCCCAGGAAGATGACAAATATGGAAATTACCAGGAAGAGAATAAAGATACTTATAAAAATTGTAGCAAGAAGTGTCAAAAGGATGCTGAAGGAAAATGAGTCATGAGAAATTGGCAGCCTGGTTTGAGAAAGAATTTTTAAAATCTAGAAATTAGCATAGTGGTTGAGATGGGAAAGGTAATTAATGGGAAACTAGAAGCCAAGATACAGCTGAGAAGAGAATTAGTGAAATGGAGAAGAGCTAAGAATGCCTTGCCCAGAAGGCAGCAGGAAGAGACAGAAAAATGGAAAAGAGGGATTAAGAAACATGAGGGATAAAATAAGATCTAATGGGTCTGATCAGAGTTGCTCAAGGAAAGATTAGTGAGAATAACGCCAGCGTCCCGTTCAAAGAGAAATGAGTTAAGAGTTTTCCAGAACTACAGAAAGACTGCAGCACTCAGATTCCATGAATCTCAAGCCGGATAAACAAAACAGAGCTATCCACCCAGCATACCCCAGAAAAACCACAGCATACCATTGATAAAGAGAAAATCTTAAAAGCAGCCAGAGATAAAAGTGAGATTACCTAAAAAGGAATGTCAAATGAACTGATTTCAGAGTTCTTAAAGAAATTCTGGAAGCCCGAAGTCAATAGAATAACACCTTCAAAAAGCTGAGGGATGATAACTGTCACCTGAGAATTCTCTAACCTCTGAAGCGATCTTGCAAGGAGAGCAAAATAAAGACATTTTCAGACAAACAAAAACTGTCAGAATTTACAACCCCGGCCTCCACGAAAGGAAGTTCTAAGAATAAACTTCAGGAAAAAAAAAGGGAAACAATGCCAGCAGGGGAAGGCTGAGGCACACGAAAGGGCAAATTGCGGGTAAATTTAAATAAACATGCATGGTTTAAAATGTTTCCTTTCCGGGGTTAAAACAAACAAGAGAGAATGCCACCATGGAGCACCCAGAGTTAAAGCCTTTTAAGGTCTCCGGGAATGTGTAGGAGGAATTTAAAGCAAGAAATCGTCGATGGCAATTATAACCTCAACTTGCCTGTTAAATTTTCTAGGGTAATTAGGAGAGAATAGAAACCATATGTATAATAACCTTGCAGAAGCGCCACATTCATGGTGGGGGAGGGGAGAGAAGTGGAGACCTTCAAAAAACACAATTGAAAGCCAAAACGGATGGAAAGAGGGCAATACCGAAGTCAGAATATCTAGGCAAGGTGACAGGCTGTCCAAGGCCGTTTTGTAGCCCTCCCAGCCCAAGCATGTTCACTGTCAGTTCTCACAGCTGAAATGATCATCTTGAAGCCTTGAGCGGGTTCTTCCAGGCCTTTCATGCTGCATGAGGAGCTGGAGCAGCCGGGGAGACAGCCGCTTGAAGCCTCTCGGCTCAAAGCGAGGCCGTCCTCTTGCCCTTAGCCCCTCAGCACAGGTGTCCCTCCTGGCACACGCATGCCCCCTGCATGGGCCCAGGTGTGCACAACCCCTGGAACAGACACCAAAATAGCAGGTGCTGGCTGTAGAAGCTAGTGGTAGGAGGGCATGGAAAATCTTGATTTTTAACTCACTTAGAAGTCCCGCATGGGAGGCAAGAGCCCAGGGATTTCTTGAGCTCGCAGGTTCAAGACTACCCCGGGCAACATAGCAAGACCTGGTTCTCGAAAAAGCAGCTGGGCGCTGTGGTGGGTGCCTGTAATCCCAGCTACCTGGGAGGCTGAGGCTGGGGATTGCTTGAGTCCATTGGATCAGGACTACCACAGGCAACATAGCAAGACTTAGACTCAAAAAAAAAGAAAAAAAAAAAAGTCCCACAGCAAGTCAAGGACTAGGGTCAGGTCTCCCCACTCCCAGTCCAGGGTTCTTGCCCCAGAACAAAGCCGCTTCCCTCGGCTCCCAGGGGACTGTCACAGCAGGAGTCCCAGCCCCCGCTCCTCATGGAAGGGACATAAGCGATGCTTTGGTCTGCAGACACCAAGTAGCAGTGGCTGCCTGTGACAAAGTCACAGCTGTGCGCACACGGCTCCCAGTGCAATTCCGTGTGTGATCCCTGTGCTGCCTGGGGAGGGGGTGGGGCGTACACCAGTTTGGAGGCAGCATGAAAGGGACAGACTCCAGGGTCACCCCGCTGGTAGTCGCACAGCACCCTGCATGCCACCTCGGACCTCGTGGGACTCGGAACAGCCTGCGGGCATCTCCGATGTGGGCAGGATGGCGCAAACAGTGGTGTTCTAGAACAGTCCCCAATAAAGCCGGGCTCTGCAACTATCAAAGGAGCTGTCACGGCCATTTCCGGGCACTGGGGAGAGACTCCTGCTGGAGGAACATGCGTGTGGACCCACCTTAGCACCTTAGCTAATCCTGGTGTCCCCACAGCGAGCCCCCCCCCCCCGTGGGAGCGGGGCCGCGTGCCCATTCGGGAGGATGGCTTTGTTCTTGGGAGACAGATGCCGCAGCGTACGGGGGAGCGGCTCGTTGTCACCAACTCTCAAGCGTTTCAGGGAGAGACGAAGGGAAAGAGAGCAATGAAGCTAATACCGCAGATCCTCAGCAGCGGCGAAACACGATTATCCGCAGGCAGGCTGCTGTGAGGACAAGCCGTGTCCCAGCTTCAAACAACGGCCAGCCATGCTCTCCTGCAAGCTACTGACCCTGCAAGCCCACCCCCCGTCAAGGGGTGCTGAGTCCACATGTGCCGGGGGGGGGGGGTAGGGGTAGGATGCCTGGCTGGTTCGCAGTGACCGCAGCTTGGTGAGTCCAAGGGGAGGGGGAAGGGCACTTAGAGAAAGGCTGCCCACATCAGCCGTCCCACCCACGGGTTGAAACAAGTCATGTGGCCCAGCCTAGCTGAGTGGGGCAAGAGGGCAGGGTTTCCAAAGGGTGGCCCATGGAGACAAACATCTCAATGCAATCAATTTAACACTATTGTAGAACAGTCTTTCCAACACATTGGAAATCTTTTGAAATAAAACAGAGCGTTTACAGGTTGCTCCAGGGAAATGGAGCAATAAAGAAGCGATGTTCCCAGTTTATAGGCAGTCAGTCGTTTGGTTCTAGCCAAGCCTTCACCTGATTGGACCAGGCCCACCCACCTCAGGAAGAGTCATCCTGCTTTACTGGGTTTTCTAATTCAAATGCTGACTCTCCTCACAGGCCGTCAGAATAGTCTCTGACTAATTTTTTTTTTTTTTTGGACAAACGAGAAACAGGCCAGGCTAGGCCTGTCACTCCTCCCTCTACTCCTAACTCCTCCCCACACCCATGGAAAGGTGTGTGGAGAATGTGCTCATCTCGGCTTGCAACGGCCGTGATGCCCACCCACAGCACCTCGACCAGTAAGTCAATACATGGCATCGCTCAACACACTGATACATCCCTAAGATGGGTAAGAGGCCGCGGTGGAAAAGCATCTGCGCTCACGACGAGAGCTCGTGCTGAGGACTGAGAAACGTCAGAGCCAGAGCTTATCCAAGGAGGCGACACCCCAGAAGAGGGGAACCAACCAGAGGTGGCCTTCTGGGGGGGGGCTGGGGAGGGGCAGGTGACCACCGCGCCTTGAGGGTCTTCCACTTAGCGGTCCGATGGGCGTGTCCCAGCGAGAACACTTACCGCCACATCGACGTTTCCTGGCGCCTGGGAGAGGCTCGGAAACCGAACCCATCCGTTGTTTGACTAATCAAGAGCTGTTTAGTCTCTCCCAGCGCCGGTGAGCAGAGCGGCAGCCTGCGCTCCCCAGCAGCAGGGACCTGATGCGCGTGGGGGACCCGCGTGGGGTCCTCGAGGACCGGGACCCTGGGTCGACCAGGTGTCTACTGTGGGGTGTGTGGTGCGCAGGACCCCTGGCTCCTGCCAGACCCATGTTGGTGACCCCACCATCACTCCCTCTGGCAAGGTGACCCCCTTGCCCCGCAGCCTGGGGCCCCAGCCCCGCCCCCACCCCTCCAGCCACGCTCTTTACAGCCATTGTCAGACATGATGATTCTTCCCCTGGAGAGAAATTGGGTTCCGTTTTATGTTTTATTGCCTCAAAAAGGACATTTGTTTCCTTCCCACAGTCCACCGCCAGCAGGAACAGGACGATAAATCTCGGCAAAGGTTTCTGCTGAGATGGATGGTCCGGCAAGGAGACCACTGCGGCCCGGACAGGGACGGGGAGGGGGGAGCCACTGTCCCCGCCCGCCCCCCACATCTGCAGGGTCCCCAACACCCACCCCGCAAATGAACAAGGGACACGGCAGGAGGGGGGCCCAGCTGGCCTCACCCAGTGGGAGGGGGAGGTGCCAATGCCTGGAGCAGGTGGCCAGGCGGGACCTCGTCACCACCACCCCCGCTGCCAGGCGTCACCAGAGAAGCCCCCAGAGCTGGTGAAGCCGGGGCCCCCACCGAGCAGCGGGATGGGGCTGAGCCCACTGTAGAGTGGACAGCGAGGGCCTGGGGGGCAGCGACCTCTCGGCTGCCAGGGTGAGACCCCAGGGTGCCCAAGCTGGGGCAGACGCTGCGCGGCTGAGACGTGGGAGCCCCGATGCTCTGGTCCAGTCCCGGGTGGGGCCAGAGGGAGAGGAGACCAGCCCGTGCCCGGCTGGACAGGGCGCCGAGGCAGCCGCCGCTGGGGGTGGCTGCAAAGCAGGTCAGGGCCTGGACGTGGGGTGACAGCCCTTGTCACCCACTTGCCCCTCCACCAGGGCCCTGGCAGACCCCGGCGTGCCAAGGACAGGTACCGGGTAGGAAGTTCCAGCGCTGGCGACCTGGGGTCGGCCCTCAGCAGGGCATCGAGCCTGCCAGCCTCAGCTGGGGCTTCTTGGGGGCCTCCCGGGTGCCGTCACCACAGGCACCTGAGCGGCTGTGACCGTACAGGTGATGGAGGGGGCGGGTTAGAGGAGGGTGTGGCCGTGTGGAGGGAGAGACAGCGGGGCAGAGTTCGGGGAGCAGGAGGGGGAAGAAACTGTGTCTTTAAATGGGGGGGATGGGCAGGTAGAAAAAATAAAATAAAGATAAATAGCAGGAGAGGGCGAGACTTCCAGGAGGGCCCCCCCCCACAAAACTTGAAGGGTAGGATGGAGGCAGGCGGGGCGCCCCCCCTCCCCCGCCACTTCCTGCCTCCTCCCAGCATCCCTGGGAGTCCCGGTTACTCTCCCCTCGGCCCTCTGCTCGCCCAGCCTCTCTCCCCGCCATCTTCCTCAAGGTTCTCCCTCTGTTCCCTTCACAGAGGCCTGATGAGCTGAGACAGGGAGGGGGGAGGGAGCAAAGAGACAGAACAGCAGAAAGGCACCCCATTCTCTAGTGCTGCTCCCACCTAGGAAAGGGGGTCCCTATCCCCCCTCCCCCGGAGGTGCAGGCTCCGGGAGGCTGTTAGATCCCTGCCCCCACCCCTTGCAGGTGTTTCAGAGAGGAAAAGAGGCGTGGCCTATCCCCCTGCCCCCACATCAGGGACGGCCCACCCTCCACATGCCCGGATGAGCCAAGTCCAGCGAAGGGCATTGTCCAGCACCGGTGACGGCTCGGAGAGGGGCGTTTGGCAGGAAGAGCTAAGCCGTGCTGAGAAGTGGGGGGGCTCCTGGAGGGAGTGGGGGCAGCAGAGGACACGACGCCTGGCAGGAGACTCATGGCCGCTCCTGGGCAGCCAGGTGTGCCCAGCGCTCTGCTTCCGGAACACAGTGCGGGCACGGGGCGGCCTGGGCATCCGCTGGGCAGGGCCGCCACGAGGACTCAGGCTCCCGGTGGCTCCCGGTAACCAGAAGCGCTGAGCCCATCACACACGTGCTTGTGGGTCTCGAGCCTGGTGGCCTGCGGGGTCACTGGGGGTGACCTCCCTTTAACCCAGGTTCCAGGAAAACTGGCCCCACTGCCCCCCACTCAGGGCATAGCGTTCCGGTCAGCGCTCGCTGTCCAGGCTTTTCCTGGAGCCCTACAGGGCAAACGAGTGGGCCGGCTCTCTCCCCTGACTGCGCGTGCGTGAGTGGGGGCCCCTGGCCCGGGAGGACGGCCTGGAAGGGCATCGTGCTGGGGCGAGAGCACCCTAGAGAGGCCAGAGAGAGGGCATGCAGGGTCCTGGGGGGCTGGGGCTCACCTGCCTCCTTCTGCCCCCCACCCCCACCCCAGCCCTGGCCTGCCTGGTCCTTCTGTGTAGCTGCTAGAACCATAAAGACCCTGCCCACCTGTGCCACCCTCCTGTGCCCACCTGTGCCACCGCGGGCATGAGATCAGGGCCCTTGCCCAGCAGGCCCTTGCTGGGCAAAATGATGGTGGTGGCCCAGGCCAGGGGGCCAGTCCAAGGGTCTCGGGCCTTCAAGTGACCATTTCCTGGGGGAGCCGCTCAGGCAGGGGAAAGAAAAGGGGCCGAGGGACGCTGGCTGCCCTCCCAGAGCGCCCCTGCACCCCCTCCTCCCAGTCCTCCTGTACTCCTGACCTGGCAGGACTTCCCCAGGCCCGCAAGACCCGAGTCCAGCTCGGCGGCCGGGAGACAGCAGGGAGGGGCTGCGTGAGGCTGTGATGAGCGGAGCTGCCCGTCCGTCTGCTCCGGGCGGCCCAGACTCCCCTGGGAACAGCCACATGGCGCCTGCTGCTCCTGGCTGGCCGGGGCAGGGCAGGCGAGGCGGGGAGAGCGCTCCCCCCTGAGCTGTGGGGGGTGGGCTCT
Source organism: Uropsilus gracilis (assembly GCA_004024945.1). NCBI lineage: Eukaryota > Metazoa > Chordata > Mammalia > Eulipotyphla > Talpidae > Uropsilus > Uropsilus gracilis. The sequence goes on along the minus strand of PVHY01028628.1, from coordinate 4,567 downwards.
GCCTCCAGCCAGGGGTGGGCTGGGAGTCAGAGATCTGGCAGAGACGGGTGGGGCCCCTCGCTGTTTCTTCCTGGATCTCACAACAGCCCCTCCTGCCTCCTGCCCTGGGCAAAGTTGAAGCCCCTGGAAGCCCAGCGGCCGCCATTGGCATCTCAGCTAGAGGGCAGGTCCCGCCCCCTCGGCCCACCTGGCTTCCCTCGCCTGTGGCACCGTGCCTGCCTGCTGCCACACCTGGCTGTCTGCAGGGCCGTGCAGCGTGGGCTCCAGCTCAGCCCTCGCATGTGTGTCTCCCTCCTGACACCCCCACCAGAGACCCTCAGCCCCCCGCACCCGCAGGTCCCTGCTGAAACGCCATCGCCTCCAGCTGGAAGGGCTCCCAGCGCCCCTCATCCCAGCCGGGGTGGCCACCCCCTGCTCCCCCCCCCCCCGACCGCAGCCTCCCCTCGGCTCACATGAGCCCCTGCTGTGACTATCTGGGTACCTTCGAGCTCCTGGAGAGGAGGCGCCGGCGCCTGTTTGTTTCTTTATCTCCCAGCCTGGCACGGCGCCCGGAGCAGGCAGCCCGCAGCAGAAGCCGGCGCCCGAGCGGACAGGCTTTTGGGTGGAGATGGATGGGCGGATGGTGAAGGCCCCGGAGTTCTGGAATAGGCACTTGCAGCTCAGGCTGATGGCAGCCCCTGCCAAGGCTTATGTAACTCCGGCGACGGCCTCACTCAAGTCTGACGCCAGCTCCTCTTCCCCGGGCGCCAGGGGAAGCTAGAACCGAAAAGGCAGAGGCAAGAGCTGGAGCTGGAGGGTTGGCAAGTCACAAGTCAGTTCTTCAGGCTCCAGGGAGGCGCAGCCAGAGAGGGGGAGCCTCGCCATGCGGCCTGAGCCACCCTGTTCTGGGGCCTCCAACTGCCAGCTCCCCATCCTGCCTGCGCCCACCCACAAGCCCTGGGCCTCAGCCGGGGACATAAGGGCCTTCAAAGACCATTGGATCGTGTGGCATAATCTGGAAGAGGCAGCTGGACGGTATTCAGTGCTTGGGGGGAAGAGAGACCAGGTGTCTTCTGCTTCCAGAGGGAGGGTTCTCAGCCAGGGCCTGCCTGAAAGTCTCTCTGTGGGATGCAAAGTCAGTGTGGCCAACCTTACCATGACCTGCAAGGTCAAACCTTACCTTCTACCTGCAAGGATGGCCCTCCCGGATGATCCTGCCAAGCAGGACAGGCGCTGGCTGCAGCGTGCGTAGCCTACTTCCTTGCAAGATGTGAGCCCTGTTGTGGGCGGGACGTGCACCCCAAAGTCACGGCTACCCAGAACCAGTACCTCTCAGGATGTGACTGCCAGCTCCACGCTCAGTCACAACCTCCAGGGAATAGCCACTGTGGGTTCCTAGGGGGTAGGTGAGTGGGAGTCAGGGACTCTAGAAGGAGTTCTCACTGGCTACCAGTCACTTGGTGAGTCAGCCAGGAATAGCATTCAGCCACAGACATCAGATTATGATGAACGAGTGGGTCCAACACACGGTGTATGCGCTTGCCGTATTTCAGAATCCAGACATAGCCAGGAGAGGGGTGGGAGGGAGGCCTTTCCAGGAAGTCATCTGGGAGCCAGCACCTTTTTCTGATTCTTCAAGGTCACCTCTTAGTCCAACGTGGCTGCTGGTGTGCCAGCCATCGCAACTACATTCTAGGTGGCAGGGAAGAAGGAGAAAAGAGACAAAGGAACAGCCTCTCTCTTTAAAAGGACTTCCTTTAAGTCCAGTATATCTCTTATACTTGCTTTTCATTGCCTAGAACTTAATCGCAGGGATACATCTGTTGCTGTATCCCTTGGGTGGGTGTAAGTTCCCTTGAGAGCCTTGAAGCATCTGAACCTGTAAGTCTGATAGCAGATCCTGGGCTCCAGAGAGTCCCAACCTGTCATCCGTGAGCCTCCATCGATGCCAGAATCACCCAGCTGACCAACGAAATGGTCGAGGCTTGAAAGCATCACTGCCTGTCCTTGGGGCCACGTTCTTCGTTGCTATACCACTCTGCTTCCTTGCGTTCCAGTTCCGGCTTCACCCCTTACTAGCCGCGTGACCCTCGGCAAGGGTCTGCGCTTCAGCGATACCTGCAAAGGGAATGACGCCTCCCAGGTGGCTGACATGCGGTGCAAGACAACATGTGTCAACAGAAGGTCAAGGTCGCGTATGTCACAAATCAAGAAACCACAGAGTTGACTCAATAGGAAGCCTGACTTGAAGTCGCCCGGAAAGTGCGCACCCCGGCTGCTCACGGACCTTTGTGATGAGACAGTCCACTCAGCAGCCGGTGGGGGGAGCGCACCAGGGGCGCCTGAAAAGTCTGCTCAATAGCACAGTGAAGGGAACGGCTGCCAACGTCCTCGTCTCCAAGACACCCATGGAGAACCGGGGGCTTTTCTTCTCCTGGAAGCTCAGGAAGGGTCTGACGCACCCCCTTCCTAGCCTGTCTCTCTGGGCCAAAGTCCTTGGCCCTGTGACTGTCAGACGATCGAGAGGAGCAGCCTGCAGATGGAAGCTGCCCGTTGCCATGGAAACCAAGGCTGGAACCCAGCACCCTGCAGGTCCCAGGGTCTCTGGGTTCCAAGTTTCCAGATGCTCCTCCCCCCCCCCCCGCACACACACACGCACACACACACTACCAGCCACCTGCTGACTGTCCCAGCAGACTAGCAGCCATTCGGCCAGTCTGTCCCCAGCGTTCAAGGTCCCCGGCCGGCAGAAGACCCGCTCTCTGGCCAGAGAAACCGCCCCTAAGATAAAGGACGGCAAAGAGCAAGATGGTGAACAGGCTGAGCCAGGCAGCGAGGATGGTCCTTGGCAGGCACACGCGTGAAGTCGCCCGCCCGGGCTGGCACAGGGAGGCGTCACTCCGCCACATGCCACCGCATGCCAGCAGGAGCCTGGCCCTTCCAGCGGCCAGTGGGTTTTGCAACTCCAGCGACACGTGGGGTCCAGGCCAGCGTCCCAGTACGTGGGCGTGTTTTCACGGTCACATGCTCTCCCCACCGGGTCCCTGTCCGTCACAGAAGGAGCAAGATGGTTTCCAATGGAGGGCCTGGCAGGAAGCCCCTTCCCCACGTGATCACACGCAGGTTGCCGGAAACGGGACCGGCGCACGGCCCGCACCTTTTCAGGGGCACCAAAGGACGCGACATCTCCTGTGTCATCGTCACAGTAGAAATGCTCGAAGTGCGTCAGATCAGGAGGAAACAGGCAGACGGTGTCACCTGATAGGGACGCGCCGGAACATGTCGGTTCCAAGGAAGAGCAAAAGACGAGCTTCGCGGCGTCTCAGAGGACGCGGTGATTGCACGCCGGCCACCATCACTAGCGGATCCTGAGTAAGAGGGAAAAACAGCCGGCGCCGACAGCTTCAGGACAGTGGTGGACGCTGACGTCAAATGGCCCCTTTGTGTACATTTGGGGTGGGGTGAGCGCCCTTGGGTGTGGGGATCACAGCCTCCCTGTACGGCGGAGCGGGGCCCTGTGCGTAGAAGCAATGAGCTGAGGGATTCAGGGCTGACTCGTGCGCCTTCTCTGGAGGCCTGAGATGCTCCAGATGTCCAAACAAAGGCCCATCTCCACCCGCCAGGGGCCCCCCTAGACTCAGGAGGGAGGATGTGAGACCAAGGAAGACCCAAGGGTGCCGCGGCTGCGGTCCAACCACGCGCGCCCAAGGGCAAGACCTGACTCAGTGCATGAGTGAAACCACGTGGGGCCCTGCAAACCCGGCCTGGGTGCCATGCCCGAGACTTGACTGGCACTGGGGCGAGCTCAGACATGACCGGTCCGTTGACAGAAGCCTGGGGATCTCAAACCCTGAGGGTACCGGCCAGATTCAAATCTGATCGGTGTGTTTTCAGAGCCACGCAGTCTTTGTTTCTTTTAATGATTTATTTATATATAAATTTCACATCTTTGTAACCCCAGGGATTCACCCCCCCTCCCCACCGTGCCCCGTTTTCCCCCACCCCCAGTTGTGCGCTTCAGTTTGGTGCTTAGCTTGTTTTGACTTTTCCTCATGGCTTTTGTTTATTTTTTCCCTGTGTCCCACATATTAGTGAAACATTTGGTGTCTTTTTCCTTCTGACTTGTTTCTGCTGATAGGATTTCTTCTAGGTCCATCCATGTCACCATAAATTCATCAAATGTGTCATCTTTAATTGATGAGTAACACCCCATGGTGTATAGAGACCACATCTTTTCCATCCAGTCATCTGTTTGGAGACATTTAGGTTGCTTCCAAGTCCTTCCATGCGGTCTTCAAAGCCCATCCCCCACCAGCACGTGTGACGCCCTCCCTGCCCCAGCTCATGCCAGGATGGCAGGGGCTCAGCGGAGTCTGGGATGGGCACTGCCACCTAGTTGCTAGCAGGGGAGCCACAGAGAGCTAGTCACGCTCCACGGCACCCACAGACCAGGAAGCTGGGGCTCCTCTGATGGGTGAATTGTAAGAGGCGCTCCTGTCACCCACCGAGGCTCCTGGGTCCAAGGGCCGCAGAGCTCCCGGCCCAGCTCAGCCGAGGGCCCCGGCTAGCTGAGGAGCCAACCTCAGTG
>PVHY01028627.1:0-15036 GCA_004024945.1 Uropsilus gracilis | reverse complement strand
CGCCTGCGGGAGCAGGACGAAGGTGGCGGAGGCCGACGTGGTGCCCCCAGCGAGCAGGGAGGCGGGGGAGGAAGCCGCTTGCCTCCAGGTGGCGGTGCAGGCCGTGGCGGTGCAGGGCTGCGGGGACGCGGGAGCGGCGGCCGCTGCAGTGGCGTGGAGCTGTTTTTGGTCAGGTCCCAGGCTGGCCACGCCGCGGCCTGCTCTCTGCCGATGGGGAGGCGCCGGCCTGAGCCGACGCCTGGGCTCCCGCGCGCAGGGCCCGGGCACGTGCCGGGGCCTGTTCTCCTGGTGTGTGGAGTCCGCTCGCTTCTTTCCCGTTGGTTGTGTTGGTTCTGATCGGGCGAAAGCGGGTGAGGGGGCCGAGAGAACGGCCCGTTTCCAGGCTCTGCACGGGGCTGAGGGGCGCAGGGGCCTCCACGGTCCCTCACGGGCTTTGAGAAGCCCCTGCTGATGTTTGCTCTTCAGGCTGATTCTCATGAACACGGCCCTGCTTTCGGATGCCGGTGGTGCCCGCGCTGACCGCTCTGTCCCGCGGGCGCAGCTGGCCTGTCCGGCTGCCTGTTGTCTGGTGCAGCGTCTCCGGGGCCCGCTTGGCCCAGGGACGCCGGATGTGTTCGTGCTTGTCGCCAGTGACCTGGGAAGCTGAATTCTCCGCCGTCAGGCTTGAGGTGGAGCTGGTAGCGGTAATGCTGCTCTTTTCCCACCCACCCGGGCCCTCCCTTTCCTGGAGGAGGAGCCCAAGACCAGCCTCCCTTGATGTTCAGGAGTCACCTGAGCCACCTGAGGCCACGGCATAGGGTTTCTCGTCGCACACATTGTTTTTCGCTCAAAACTGAAGTTCTTTTTTTTTTTAAAATTTATTTATTTATATATATTTCACATCATTTCAGTCCCTGGGGGTCACCCACCACCTCCCCTTCCCACCCGCTTCAGCTGGTCCCCATTCTCCCCTTGTGCAGTTTCATTTCGTTGACCATATATTAGTGAAACCATTTGGTTTCTGTCCCTTTCCATCTGGCTCGTTTCTGCTAGAATGATTTCCTCTAGGTACATCCAGGTTTCCATAAATTCATCAAATTTGTCATTTTTAATTGGTGAGTAATACTCCATTGTGTATATGTACCACATCTTTTTCATTCACTCATCTGTTCTGGGGCATTTGGGTTGTTTCCATGTCCTTGCAATTATAAATAGTGCTGCAATAAACATCCGCGCACAGGTGTCCCTTTGTACCCACACTTAAGTCTCCTTTGGGTAAATTCCCAAGAGAGCAATTGCTGGGTCAAATGGTAGTTCCATTTTCATTAACTTGAGGGTCCTCCATACAGCTTTCCATAGTGGTTGGACTAGTTTACATTCCCACCAGCAGTGTAAGAGTGTTCCTTTCTCTCCACATCCTCGCCAGCAATTCTTGTTGTCTGTTCTTTGGATGTGGGCCATTCTTACTGGTGTAAGGTGGTATCTCATTGTGGTTTTGATTTGCATTTCTCTTATTACTAGCGAAGTTGAGCAGTTTTTCACGTGCCTGTTGGCCGTTTGTATTTCCTCTTTGGAGAAGTGTCTTTTTAGTTCTTCTCCCCATTTTTTGATTGGGCTTTTTGTTTTGCTTTTGTTTAGTTGTGTTAGTTCCTTGTGGATCTTCGTTATTAAACCCTTGTCACTCATGTGGAGGGCAAAGATTTTTTTCCCATTCGGTTGGGCATCTTTTAGTTTTTTCTGTTGTCTCTTTTGCTGTACAGAAGCTTTTTAGTTTGATGTAGTCCTAGCTGTTTATGTTTTCCTTCATTTTTTTGCCATCTGCAGATGTTTCCAGAAAGGGATTTCTGAACTGTAGTTCATGGAGAGTTTTGCCCAAGTTTTCCTCAATGTAATGCTATGGTTTCAGGTCTGACCTCTAAGTCTCTTATCCATAAAACTGAAGTTCTAAAAAGACAAGACATCGTAACTTTCCCCGCAGATGTCGAGTTTTTGGTGTTCCTCGTGCTTGCATCACCCTACTCTGGAGAGAGCAAACAGTGACGGCTGAGGGGGGCGCTTAAGTCAGGCCACCTAGACCCATATGTGGGCTCCCTGGGTGATGGCGTGTTAGCAGTTTGGGCATTTCCCTGTTCCACCCCTCGGAGGGACCTTTCATTGTGAGAATGAAAGGTGTCTGCAGCCCCCTCTCTCATACCTGATGGGCACTCCGGACTCACTATCCCTGTTGGAGAGTGGTAACTTCTCTTCGAAGCTGGTCTTCCAGGTTTGGACAGTGGGAGGAGGGATGGATGGCTGTGTATAAACATACACTAAATATATATATATATATATAAATCTATACATGCACATGTGTATATGTAATTTAAAGATTTAAAAGTCAAAAACCTTAAACACTTTGTGACATCCATGAAATATTAAAAAAAATCCTTAACATTTTGGTTATAATAAATGTGTGGAAGCCAGTCTTTATTTAACTTAGCGTGTAGACATCTATTTTCCTGAAACATTATTTAAATTCAGTGATGGAGGTGATAGAATTTTGATACCCAATCTGAATGGTGAAAGCTGGTATACAGTTGCCATGAATTTTTATCTCAAGTTTATTTTGCTACGTAGACATGTGTCTAATAAAAAAAGATGCTGCACAAGCCATCGTTTGAGTCTGAATGTGCTTCTGTTTTTGGTCGAGGTATAAATGTTATTTCTGGCTGTGTCCTCCATACTTAGCTCTTCTTACAACAAATGGAAAGGCCTTAATTGTGCCCGAGGGAATAGTTAATGCGCAGTGGACATATGGTGGACAAAAGCCGAGTCTAGCGAATGAAATAAAACTATAAATGGTCAACATGTGAGTGCTCACCGAGTCTGGGAGCTGTGAAAGATAGGGTGTTGCTTGAGACTGGCAGGTTGTGTGTGCAGCGCAGAAGTGATACATCTTTTCTTGGCGTGTTGGGTGCTGTATACATTTGATGGAAAGACCCGCCGGCAATTTATATAAAAAATGCGTTTGTCTTTTTCCTTGTTCCGTAACTTTCTGATGTGACTTCCGTGTCAACGGTAGAGGCTGATGGGCTCCCATTTTCCCAGAGTTACTGCTCGTGAGATTGGGGGCAGCTGATGTGCATTAACCCGGAACAGCTCTTGGGCTTCATGGGTTCGAGCGTCGCATGTGGCTGCACTGCTCCAGCGAAAGGTTAAGTATTAATGGAAAATGGTCACAGCCCTTTTACTTAAAGAAAACATGTTACTTGTAAGTTTTCTTTTGATTTTACTTTTACAGTTACATTGAATGTCTTCATTCATTTAGCCATCCATAAAGCAAATATTGTTGCACATGCAGCGGATAATAAGTCTTTTTAAGACGACTTGTGTGGTATGTCACAGGTCATTAGCTGCAAGTAACCACCTGAGTTGAGGGAAGCCTGGAAGCATCATTATAGTGAAATAAACTTCTATTTAGGTATCACTGCAGCACACTGATTTATAGAAATGTCGCCAGTGGCCACTGTGAAAATACGTTCTCATTATCATTGAGGGAATGGTAGAGATTAACTGCTATCGACTGTAAGAGGATAGATTGCTGACATTGGGAAAAAATAAGTCAGTATTTCTGTGGTCTGTATTTTAACTAATATCTTAAAGAGTTAATTACGTGATTATTAAGGCTAACTTCTTAGGAGATTCTTTAGGATGTTTTCAAGTTTGTGTATTATTTTGGGTATGTATTAAATGAAAGGTGTGTTCTGAGTTTTCCCTAATTTGGAGTAACTTTAATTAAATAACATTGAAAGGTGATAACCAAACTTAACACTGTTGATGTGTAAAGTAGTTTTGAGCACATGGTTTCTGCATGAATCGTGAGTCCTGCCTCGGAAAACTTCAGTTCTTGCTGTGGAAGATAACATAGTGATCCAAAGGGTCAAGGGAAAGCAGCTTTATCAGCCGTAGGGGAAAGTTGTCAAGTTGTCAGTTGGGATGTGGAACTTAAACCAAGTCTGCGGAATGTGTAGGGTTTGCATACATAAATGGAATGACTGACTTTTAGGGGAAAAATGTAGCACTTTAAGATAAGCTATATTTAGAGGGAAGTTGACAGAAAGTTGACAGAGATCTTGACTTCTTTTAAATAGTTGAGTCATTAAATATTCAGACATTTGTTATTTTAAAAGCATTATAAGCTATTGTGTTACTCTGACAAACTTGATGAATTTGAGATAACATGGATAGACCTAGAAGGAATCCTATTAGCAGAAACAAGTCAGAAAGAAAAAGATAGAATCCAAGTGGGACATAGGAAAAACAAGCAAAAGGCCAAGAGGAAAAGTCAAAACAAGCCAACAATCAAACTGAAGTACACAGCTGAGGGGGGGGTGGGTGGGAGCGGTGAGGGAAGGGGAGTGGTGGGTGAACCCTGGGGAATACAAAGATGTGAAACATATATATATATATATGTGAAACATATATATATATATATATATGATGTGAAACATATATATGATGTGAAACATATATATATGATGTGAAACATATATATATATATATATATATATATATATAAAGGAATCATTTAAAAAAAGGCTATTGTGTTACTCTTTCACATGGGGATCACTATTTAAATTATAATAAAAAACGAAGATACTTGCCCTGGGGTGCATTGGCGCCATGTTTCCTCCAGGAGGCTGGCTCTTCCTTCTGGGCAGATGCTGACTTGTTTCCATGCGATGGTGAAATGCTGTCCCCTTTTACAGAGCATCTGCCGTGTGCCCCGCATCATGCTAGGTGATCTCCCTTTGTGAGGCTGGAAAAACTGAGTCTCAGAGAGTAACTTACCTGGAATTAAATAAATGGCAGGTGATGGAGCCAGAATTTGCTTCCCCCCTCTCCAGCCTGAATACCTTTTTCTTTCAAATCAAACTGAAAAGACAGAATAATGACTTGATTTTTTTCTTGGCAGCTGCAATATTTGGAAGTCCTCAAGAAAAAACTATAGATGACCAGTAGGTATAGAAGTATTTCATTCTCAGTAAAATAAATGCAAACGAAGACAGTGACATCCTGTTCCATCTTCTGCAGTGGCGAGCTGTTCTTTTCATGTATGGCGGGGAACGCTCAGTACCTGCTCCAGGGCACAGCTGTCCCTTGCCCTCCTGTTTTTGGTGAGCTGTGAGCTGGTCCAAGGCTCTCTCCCTATCTGCAATTTAATGTTGGGCCCTTGGCGGGGAAAGAGCAAATGTGTGTGGAAGAGGTTAATTTTGCCCCAGGGTTGTGGAGTTTACGTTCTTGGAGTCCCAGCTCACCCAGAGTAATTCCATTTATTGGCAGGAAGTCCTGCGCCCTTGCGCACATTTATGTCTCTGAAGACCTTGTTTCAGAGTTTCCCGGCACGTGGAGCCCACGTCTGCGCTACCAGCAGGTGAGAGAATCTCAGTCAGTGAAGAAAGAGAACCTGCAGGACTTCTGCCGCAGCCGGGCTCGTCAGAATGCAGGGTTCAAGCACGGGCACTGTTTCCTCCCAGCTCAGCGGGCTGAGGTCCAAGATCCCAGGGCAGCCGCCGTCTCCTTCTCTGCCCTTGGCTTCTCAGTGACTGTCTTTCCCTTTGTCCTCAGCTGTCTCCTGCTGTCCTCCAGGAGTGCTGCAGGCAGCCCCAAGGGGAAAGGGATGGCCCGGGTAAGGCCTGCCTGTGCGCTAAAAACAAGTCTGGACAGGACGCAAGAGCAGGCACACAGAGAAAGGCCAATGAAAGGTTTATTTAGGAGGGAAATGAAAAGGGAGGAGGGGGGAGGCAGGGACGGAGAAAGATGGAAAGACAGAGATGAGCACAGGAGCACCCAGCTGGGCGTGCGCTGTGATTGTTGGGTAACAGTGTTATCAGCTGAGTCTTTGGTGAGTGTTCTGCCATTCTCTAGCTTCCTTTTCTCTTGACATTCTTTTTCCCGGCGCAGGTTTTAAATTGATCGTTTTAAAAAATTATGTTTTTAATGTTGTGCCTTGAAAAAGGTATCACCGTACCCCAGGTCATCTAGCTGTACCTACCCCTGGAGTGTCCTCCAGGAGCCTGAGGGCTTTGCATTTCACGTTCAGGTCTGTGACCCCCTTTGGGGTGAGTTCTGCGAAGGATGTGAGGTCCGTGTCTGAGTTCGTGTGTTTCGCTGCGGGCACCCATTGGTTCGGCTCCGCTTGGGAGCACCGTTGCGTCTGCCGGCCGGCGTTTGTTCACGAGGGCTGTCTCTGCCCAGGAAGCCGTGTTTTACGCGGTGAAGTTCAGAAGTGACTCCCGCCCGAGCCTTTTAAGTGTAAAGGTGGAACCGCATGCCGCCGCTTCAGCCGGGTTTTAAAATCGAGCAGGTTTTCTCTGCGGTCCCTCACCTCGAGGACGAGGACACGCGTCAGCATCCTTCACCTGGACCCGGAGCCTGACCACACCCTGGTCTCTGTTCTCAGGCAGGTACGGTTCTCGTGTCGGTGTGGAGGGGCTGAGAGCCGAGACCCCCGTCCTTTGCAGAAGTCAGAACCGGATACCGACCTGGGGCTGACCTGGAGGCTTTTGCCCCTTGCTGCAGCTGTCCTTTCCGCCTTGCTCTGTGCCTTTGTAGTAGCCTGAGCCTAGGTGGCACTGGAAGCTGGCGTGGCTCCGCTGGAAGTACATTTCCCCATATTTCCTTCCGGATCCTGCTCTGGGGAAGCACTAGTCACAAGAGCTGTTTGTCGTGTCTTGTGAGGAGGCTGTGAGGGGCCTCTTGGTTCAGAGGCCCTAACCCAGCGCCAGGCCCTGGGGCCGTCTGGCCCTGTCACTGACTTGCTAGCTCGCCCTGTAGGGGAGGGGTTGTGTCTGGACCAGCAGTGCCTCCGCTTCCTGAGGTTTCTCCACCCAGCTCCTCTGTCTCTTGCTCTGCAGGGGCAGCGCTGGTCAGGGCGCAGGCCGCCCTGGTAGCCGGGATGGAGTCGGTGGCCGCAGTGCTGTGCCTTCTCCTTGGGCTTGGCCAGGCCTGTGCTCCTCGCTGGGGGGTGCGGTTCGCTTGTCTCTTGGTTCTGGCCATTCTCCTCCTCCTCTGTGTCCTCGCTGTTCTCATCCAGTCCCCTCCCTGGCGGCTGCACGACGGACCTGTGGGAACTTCGGGTGCCTGCTGGGTGCCCTGCTGGGAGCCCCGCTACGGGACATCTCACCTTTAAGGGAAAAGTCCTCTCGTTGCCAGCCATGCTGCTCTGCTGCGTTTCCATCGCATCCTTGTAGACGCGCTCTGGATTGCAGGGGCCGCGCGAGCCTTTTCACCTTAGGTCCTGGACTGAGACAGCTGTTCCCACGAGCTCTTTGTAGTTTTCCAAGAATTGTTCTGTTTCTCTCCTACTCCTGGCATCTTTTCCTCTTTAGTTTTTGTTACAGCTGCGATGTGGTCTCATCTTCGGTATTTCATTTGTCATACCGCTGGCATTTTGAATGTTCATTTGGATGAAAATATTTGGCTTAGATTGAAATGCGTATTGTGTTTAGATATTCGTTTAAAAATATTTAAACAGATTTAGCAATCCTAGGATTCTAATCCTAAAGAATAAACATTGCATATTCAATTTGGAAAATTCAGAAATTGTAGAAACCTGTGGAGAATGTAGGTATCTCCCATAGTTGCACCTTGTTGCAACTATGACTACTTGTTATAGCTGAACCGACTAATTGTTGATAGGGGTATGTGTTCTTGCAGTCATTTCATACATCATTTTGTTTCACTTGAGGCTTCTAGCCAAAAACAATTTTTTTTGTGGCTGTGCAAAACCTCTTTTAAAAGACTTTCTTTTGAAGAGCTATTTAAAGTTTCTGATTAGATGCCCCATTATTAATTCAATTTGCTATTTACGATGATTTTTTTTTAACTTTTCAGAAATACTTTTATATTTTTATTGAGGCAACATCAGATTATAATAATATGATAGAACTTTCAGGTATATAGTTTTATAATTCCATCTCAACTTACATATGTTCACCATCGAAATACTGCTTTTCACCCTCCACCACACAGTTGATACCTTCTCCTGATTTACTCCTTTCTGACAACCACCACTTTAGTTTTAGTTGTTTGTCTCTTTGTCTTCTAAAGATGAATGAAGTCCTATGGTTTTTACCTTTTCATTTCTTATTATAACGGTCTCAAAATCTACCCATACTGTAGCAAGTGGCAAAGTTTCTTTTCTGTTTTTAGAGCTGAGTAGCATTTCTTTGCATGTCCCACATCTTTATGTCTTTGTCATGGGCATTTTGGTTATTTCCAAATCTTGGATGGTGTAAGTAATAATGCTCCAATGAACATAGGGGCGCAAAGATCTCTTCAGATTACTGTTTTTGTATTCTTGGATAAATGCCTGCAAGTGGAATAGTTGGCTCATAAAATAGTTCTACTCCTAATTTGCTGAGGACTCTCCATACTTTTCTACATGACTGCACCTGTTTACAATGCATGTAAGTTTTTTTCCCCCTCACCCCTCATCACTTGTTATTTCTTGTCTTTTTGTTAACAGTCATTGTCACAGGTATGACAAAATCTCATTGTGGTTTTGATTTGCATTTTCCTAATAGCAGGTGATGTTTTGGGAGAGGTGTCTGTTGAGACCTTCTGCCCATTTTTAAGTTTGATTGATTACTTCTTTTTTTGTTGTTGAGCTGTACAAGTTCTTTATATATTTCATATATTAACCCCTTGTTGGCAATATTAGTGGCGTTTTTCATAGACGTAGAACAAAATTGTAGATGTAGAACCATAAAAGAGTTTCAATACCCAAAGCAGTAGTGGAAAAAAAATGAACAGAAATGGAGATATCATACTCTCGTTCTTCAAACTATACTACAAAGCAGTGGTAATCAAAGCAGCAAGGTTTTATGATAAAAACAGATAAACAGACTGGTGGTACAGAAATGAGTCCATAAATAAGCCACACATTTATAGATAACTAACTTATGACAAAAGAGCTAAGTGCATATCTTAGAGAAAGAATAGTTTCGTCAGTAATTGTGCGGAGAAAACTGGACAGTCACACCCCAAAATATTATTTCTTGCCATTACTTTTAAATTTAAAAAACCTGGCCTATAACAGTATATGATAAATGGGGAAGAACGGATCAGGAGTGAAGCCTAAATGAATAATAGATCCTAGTAATGTGAGAATGTGATAGTTGTGGTGGTTCAGAGAAGGAACAACAAACTCTTGTTAGAAATTAACTAATAGGCTAGGATGCTTATTTGTTGTATAGTTCCATAATGTATGCTGTATCTGTTCTTTGAGTATTCTGAAAAATGCAAATCAGAAATCACTGTTTACCTTCATTTTCCCCTAATGTTATGGTATTCATTAAGATCTATCAGAATGTAATTCATAAATATTGATCTTATTTTTTATGTAATGGGAAGTGAGGTTGTCAACTTTTCTGATGAAAAGGTTTTTTTTTTTTTTTATCTTGGTGTGATCTACTTAGTATTTAGTAATACTCCTAAAAATAAAAGAAGTCTGTTTTGTGACAGTCCCAGAATCAGATAACTCATTAAGGTAAAAAGTAACCTAACCAAAAGCTATAGTTTTTAATAATGTCTTCAATTTACAGTATGTTACAGACTGTATTTTTGTATCCAGTGTAAACTCTTACTGTTATTGTTTCACCTTCGTAGAGCGTGCTGCACTCATAAAATGTATTTTTCAGGTTTAATTATAAATAAGAAAAACATAATTGTATTGAAATGTATTTTGAAGTTAACACACCCCAGTACAATAAAGACCGCTAGTTTTAAGTCAGATATTCTTAGATCTGGGATTTTTTTGCATGGGATGTTTATTTCATCCTGAGTCTGAAAATTTTCAGTTAACCTTCCACAGAAGCCATTTGTTTTTCAAATATGGATCTAAATTTTGATTTGGAGACAGAGATATTATATACAGAAATGGTGAGTCTTTTGAAAATGAATATCAGAATGTGGAGTTTTAAACATTTTCAATAGTGATTATTAAATGCTATTTTTGAATTTTCTGTGATTTGGGATTAGCCAAAAAGTACAGAGTGGTCATTTCAGTTTTAGCAAAACAAAAACAAGTTAGTATTAAAACTAACTTATCAACTGAATCTGTCCACTTCAGTTTCTGTAAAACAGTATTTTTTGGTTTTAAACTCAATACCAAAGACAGTAGTGTAATTTTGTTTCCTTCTTTATTACAACTTCTTTCTCACCACAGCCATTTATATACGTGAAGTTATAATTTGATATGCTAATATACTGAAACACCGAAGGACTCTGTTAGTGGAGATAAATGTTTTCTGAGTTTTTAGTTTGGCTCCCTCTTTCTTCAGGATTTCTTGTTTTTGAAACACTGAACATTGCTGATCACTAGTCTACATTTTGGTTAGAACTGGTGAAAATTAATTCAATTTTATATTTAATCATTGGTTTAGGAACGATATTTCCCTCTTTCAAAAGAGGTTTTTAGTTAGGAATTTTATTTATTTCTGCCTTTTCCTTAAGTAGATCTTATTTTTTGAGAGGAAGCATTTTCTTTTTGACAGTTTCCTTACTGTTTACGTTTGGCTTGATGTATTGGGCTAGCACCATCTTCTGAGAGTTTGTTACATTACAGTTTCATATTTAAGTCTAAGGGAGATTTTACAATTATGAAAATGCTCTCACATTTTTGTGACAATTTAAACATTTTTCTGAATTCAGTTTGATTAAAATGCAGTTTGATGATCACAACTATAAATAGCTGTGTTTGACTTTGCTTTATGTATGGTAAACATTTGCATACATTATTTTCCTTTATATTTAAAGTATTCTTCACTTATTCATTCATTCATGCATCCCTTGGCTTTATGAAGTAGCACAGGAGAGACAGTGTGTAGTGTTGTCCTAAGTCATGTACTTGGTGCGTGATGGGACTTTCCAGCAAAAGTCTTGAGAGAGGGATATCCGGGGGCATAATGCACGCAACAGGGCGAGAAAAAGCAGACCAGGATAATGAGTAAACGCTCAGAGCAAGAAATAGTAAAACACAGGGTGAACTTACAGCATTTTCTCAAAGCTGAACATAAGGTGCAAGGCAGAAGCACTGAGAAACTGTGTTTTCAGGAGTTAGGATGTTAGGAGTTAGCTATATAAAGCCGCTGGCAGTTTTAAAGCGGAGGAGTGATCTGGGCAGTACTTTAAAGCAAGGATCAACAGTTTCTGGCCCATGAGCTATTTCTGTGTGGACCACTGTCTGGAAATTTTTTGACATTGTTAAATGGTTGGAAAAGGAATAAGAATAAAAATAATATGAAAGTCAACTTTTAGTGTCCATAAGTAATTTTCTGGAAACAGCCACACTCATCTGTTTATACCTTGTCTATGCAGCTTTATTTTTTCTTTCTGCAGTGGAAGAGTTTAATATTTCTTACAAAGCATCTATGACCTGCAAAGCCTAGAATATTTATATGGTCTTTTACAGAAAAAGCTTGTCAGCACCTGGTCCAAATACACCAGTTTAAATAGAGACTGTGAAAATGAATAGAAAAGCAGGACTCAGTATATGCCATCTATAAGAACCCCACTTTAAAAATATCAAGCTTTTGTTAGGTTAAATGTAGAAGAAGGGAAAAAGACATAGTCTGCAAGTGCTAATCAAAAGAAAGCTGGGATAGCCTTAGTAATATTAGAAAGAAGGAATTTAGTCCCTGTAGGGATAAAGAAAAATATCACATAATGTTCAGAGGGTCATTTTGCAAAATTGGTGAAATAATCCTAAGTGTATATAAACCCAACAGAACTAAAAATAGAGCAGAAAACAGAACTAGACAAATTCACCTTTGTAACTGAGACTGATAAAGCATGTAGATGAGTTGTGTGTAACAACGCAGACGACATGAAGACATCAACCAGCAGTACCTGGTTGATGAGCGGTGGTGATAGCGTGGTTCCCGCTGACAGCAGCACGATGCATATTGCCTCCATGTGCATGTCGAACCGAGAGAGGCCGTATTCTGGCCTATGGAAACATTCTTATAAATTTAGAAGCTTTCATTATTTTCTCTGACAATAATGGGATTAAATGAAACTAGAGTTCAATAGCAGAAAGATTTTTTTTTTATCCACAACTATTTAAAAATTAAACATTTCATTTCGAAATAACCCATGGGTCATAGAAGAAGTCGTTAAAATCAAACAAGTTGAGCTGAACAGAAAATGAAAAGACTAAGTATCACAACCGATTAGATGCTGCTATAAGCAGTGTTTAGGAGAAATGTTTACAATGATTAAATGCTTATATTTGCAAAGAAAGAAATTTTCAAAGTTAGTGTTCTAAACTTTTGCCATAATAAAACAGAAAATGAAGGCAAATTAAGCCTAAAGCACAAGAGGAAAGTAAGGTAAAAATAGATATTAAAAGTAATAGAAAAGTCTGTGAGTTTTATCACAAGTATGGGTTTGTGTAATCACAACTATCAGTGAATAGTTTCATTACTCAAAAACCTCATTTGTGCTAGCTTTTCATTATCACATCTGCCCCGACCAACTATTGATCCATTATTCCTCATTGCTATAATTTTGTCATTTCCGTATTATCAGTGTACAGGAACTCAGAATCATTGCTGAGTGGATTATAAATTGATACAACCTCTTTGAAAACAACATGGTATTATTACATAATGTTGCACATTCATATATTCTATGACTCAGTGTTTTTCCCCTACAAAGATCATAAACAAACAGCTGCAAATGTGTCAAGTGATATGTATTCATTAAGAAGAGATGCTTAACTGTTACTAGTGTTTTCAACTGTTAGTTGAAACTGTTGCAAACAGCTGAGCTTCATCAGTTGGAGAAGAGACATAAATTATGAGATATTCCTAGAAGATGTATGACATGACAGTGCAGATGAATGTACTGTATGTACTGTTTGGGATGGCATGGGTAAAACAATGCTGTGTGAAAACAGTCCCAAAGACTACGTATAAAGGAAAGCTGTGTTAAAGTTAAGAAGGCAAAACTAATAACAAGCCCTTGACATCTGACCGCAAAGGGGGGATAAGCAGAAGGGGAGGGTGTTGGGGTGGAAGTGGGGAGAGAGGTGCCCGATGAGGCTTTGGCAGTGGGCATGGTATGAGGACATGCGTGTGTAGAGATTGAAACCAGTCATGCTGAAAACACCATCATGTGAACCAATTTTACCTCAGTAAATGTAATTGGAAGGGAAAATAAAATGGAATTGCTGTTACTGCAAAAAAAAAAAAAAAAGAAGAAATAAAGCAAAAAGATGGGACAGAGATTCTGGAGCTAGAATTCCTGGGGATTGAGTTCCGATTCCACTCCTTTTCAGTTGTGTGTTCTTGTGTAAGTCATGAGTTCCCATTATGCCTCATGTTTCTCCATCTGTCTCATGATGCCTCTTGGAAGGACTGAGTAATATATGGAAAATGCCTATATAGTAGTATGGTGCTATATCAACGTTAGGTACGTTTGTCTGAATTCTGTTGCCATTGGACAGTTTTATCTTTACTCGTTACTATTTGTTGTTACATTATGTTCTGTTCATCCCCCTTCTCCCAGTATATTCCATACATGGTTACTGTGCACAATTGAAAAATATGAAGAAAAATTGAGTAACCATAGTGTAGTTGTCGATTAAGCCAATTCTGACTATGACCATCTGTTCTTTGCCCGCTCATAGGCGTGCTGGTGTCTGGGCTATGCATGAAAACCCTAAGTGGACTGGGATCTTTTTATGTCCATCATGCAGAACCTTGCGGATAAGCCTGTGTAGTACTCTACCGCTATGAGGTTCTCAGTCAGTGTTCCAGTGAAGAATGCCCGAAAGGTGAACTGAAATAAGGAAAGGCAGTTCATCGATTTTCCAGTTCCTTTAGACTTTCGGCGTTTGGGCAAATGCTAATCTTTAGGATGTCTCGAAAGCAGTGGAAACTGTAGACGGTTACAAACAGAGCAAGATTTACGTGTGAGCATATGCCTCTGAGGAGCTGTGATTCTGGGTGTCTGAACCACATACAGTGTTCTAAGCCAACACTAGCTAAGCCAATACTACCTCAATTAAACACTAATGAGAAAAGTCGTACTCGTCTTGTAGAGCTGGACCTGTTATCTCATGTTTGTCTAAGTCAGAGAGGTAGCTCCCTGTTAGCCATCCCTAAGGGAGTTCAGGTCATCTGATGAACGGCCCTAAAGAAGCAGAAGTAATGCGGGTTCGTCCCTGCTTCTCTGCCCGTCCTCTGGACGCTGGCTGCTCTTGGCTCTGTGCTGGTGACTCTGCAGGGTTGACATTGCTCATCCTCACCCCCTCCCTCCACTGTGTCTCGCCGGTTGGTTTGTGGATGTGCGAACACGGTGCAAAAGGATCGTCCACCTGGCTGCCCTCTGGAGAACCCGGGGAAGCGTTGGAGAGCCGCTGGGGCAGAGTAGCCGGGGCTAGTGGCACTGGCAGTCAGGTGCCGAGTGACTGGCGAGGACACCCACAGGTTCACCACGTCGTCCACGCACAGGTCAGGTCAGAGAGGACGGTTCCGTCTCGGAAGCACTGATACAGGCCCGGGGGGGCGTGCTGACCGCTCGGCAGCCCCTGGTGTGGCCGTCAGCGGTCTCCTGGAAAGTCGTCCATGAGGAGGAAGTGCACAGTGATGTGCTGTGGTCGATTTCGGTTTCTTCTTGACAGTGGGACCCCCAGAAGCGTCTGCGAGGGGCACGCGCAGCTTCACTCAGGCCCGGCCTCCCCCGCCCCGCCCGGGGGGGCGCAGCCAGCACCCGCGGGCCCGCGGGCCTCCGTCCGTCCCTCTGGCCTACTCTCTGGCTTGGGGGACCTGACCCTGGGCGCCGGCGTCTCCGTGCGCTGCCCCCGGCCCGTGCTGGGCATGGCCGTGCTGGGCTGCGGCCGGCTCCCCGTGTCCGGTCCTCGCGGCCGGCTCCCGCAGGCCCCTGTGTCCGCCCGTCCTTGCGGGGGGCCGGGGCGCCCGGCTGTGGCGGGCACAGCTGGTGGTTTTCTCCTAAGCGCTCGGTTGTTCTTGTTTGTGTGATGATTTCTTTGGGTTGAAGTGCGTGTTT
>PVHY01028626.1:0-15027 GCA_004024945.1 Uropsilus gracilis | reverse complement strand
CACATATCCACCACACAGATTTAAAAGATGCAAGTACAAAACAGCAAGATGCATGGGTCATCTGGAGTTTTCCATCACACAGAGAAGCTGGAGATATTGTTTGCTGACAGGAATAATGTGCTGACTTCAGGCTGAAAAGTGATCTAATGGAAAGAACCCTGAGTCTGAAATGCAGAAAAATTTATTTTGCAAACTCTAGTAAGAGATCAGAAAGGAAGATTGAATCACCTGAGTTATTGACATAGCAGAACTGATGGAGATTAAACCATGAACTGTTTCCCCCTCTCCCATGTGGGTAGTTTTGCTCTTTTTGCAACAGTCCCCTTTTGTGTACATATGCGTGTATTATGATTGATCCTTGCCCAGTCAGACCAGAGTGGGATAAACACACTCTAAAAGGGGGAATTCCACAGTTCAAATTATGGAAATCCCCAAAAGAAGATTTTTATTTTTGTGTTTGTTTGCTTTCTTGGCCTTTGTTTAAATAGTACAAGGATGGTGAACATGTACTCACCTCGGCATGAGATCCCTTGACCGTCAATAATTTGTTTGCAAACCCCACAGGCTTTGGCTTTTTTAAAAGCCTTATTCTTGAAGCTGTGTAGACTGGCAGTTAATTCTTCTGGCTGAAAAAGTAAAGGAAGAAACTGTCAGTTCTTCAAATTTTCATTTATTTGCTTTTTCATTTTCCCTTTCAGGAGATAATAAATCTAGCAGAGTTTGTGGAAAACTAAATTGGAATGTCCCCAAATAAACAGAGGAGAAACCACCCTGGCAGCAATGGGGCTCTTGAGGGGTCCTCAAACACCCAGTCAGCACTTTTCATGCCAGAGCCCCAGAGGGAAGATCAGCCTTGACCAGTTTAACAGTTCCCCACGTGAAGTACACCAGGAGCACTACACTAAGCGCTGCAGCCTGTGTGGTGATATATCAGACTGGAGGCTGACAGCCACCAAGCTTGATGACAAAGTAATCTGTGTCATTCCCAGAGTCCTGGCACATCTCCTCTGGAAGAAATGATTACTGAACAGCACGACTACATTGCAGGGAAGTTAACTTGCTGCTTTTCTTGTCCCCTCCATCCCTTCAAGCTGATATGTGTTCCATGGAAGAAGCAGTCCCTATAGCAGGCATGATTGAGACTGACATGGCACTGAATCCATTACATACACTGGAACTAGCAAGAAATGAACCACTCATCTACCAGATCATATTTATAGAGTCAAGATTCACAATTATATCTGATGATCTTATAAAAACTCAAATTGCTTTAGAAACCAAATGTCAATCAACACACCTATCCCTGATAGGTGACAGAGTATTGATATCAGCAGTATCAGTCACAATCCACATGGGCTAATTGAGTCTGCACTGTGAGAAAAGCTAAATTCACTAAGAAGGTAAAACTTTAATAATGTGAAATAATGGTACAGCTATACTAGAAAATGATTTGAAAACACCAATCTTATATCTCTGCAACTCCACTCTTGCATACATAGACCAGTGCTTAAGTTCACAAAGGACTTGTACAAGGATGGTCAGAGGCACCTTACCTAATAGCACCTCAAGCAGAAAATACTCAAATGTCCGTTGGAAGGAAACTGAATAAGCAAGATATGGCTTTCATGTAATGGAACACTGTTCAGGAATGCACAAGAGCAAATTGCAGACATACGAAATAGCAAGGGTCTGTATCAAAAGCATTGCCAGCTGAATGAAAAAAAGTCAGGCAGGAGCACACATTCAATGGTTCTCTTTATAAAAAAGGAGAAGAACAAGCATACTAATCTATGTTAACAGAATTAAATGACAGTTTCCTCTAGGGGAGCATATGGGCATGAGAAAATTTTCTGAGGTAAAAGTTAATGTGTTTCATCAATTATCCAGGGGGATAACCTATTTAGAAGCTTTAAATTGTGCACACCATAAGTTTTACCTTTTTTTTGTCTAAAGACCTATAACAAAGGTTTTTAAATATAGTAATAATTAGATATATAGATATATAGTTGAAAATGCTACAAAACAATGTTAAAAGGTTTAATAGTATTTCCATTTGTTGTTTTATTTCAAAGTCTCTAAGAACTTCCTCTACAGATCAAGATGGAGTAGTATATTGATATGACACCTCAGAGAATAGAAATAAATGAAGTGAGTTCTATGACTCAGATTCCCTCGGAGAAAATTTCCTAGGCTGCAGAAAAGGAAGGGGAAACCTTGAACTATCTGGTTCAAGGAGAAGTGGCTAAGTGCTCATGCAGAAAAAAGGCATCATTAGTAGAGTATCACAAAACAGAACTGCACAGAACTCAAAAGATCTGCAGAAGCACCTTCTAAAACAAATAAGTACTGGTGAGCATCTATCTGTGTGTGTATGTGTGTGTGTGTGTGTGTGTGTGTGTGTGTGTGTGTGTGCATTGACACATATGAGAGAGTTACCTAAAGCTGGGGAAAGAACAACCAGAAAGGATTAGAGAAAACCATGCTCAGTGCTTACCCGAACTGGGGAAAGTACCTACTTTCACAGTCATATTGAAAACCTCAAGACTGATATACTAATCCTTGCTTTGTAAACAGAGGACTGTTGCCTTAATACTGGGGAATAATTAACTCTAGACTAAACTTTACTACTGTCCTCCCTACCAGTACCCAAAAAGAAGAAACTGTCTCCATATGCCTCAGATCTATGGTCAATTTTCAAGGGCTGGTTTTAAAGTTTGTTTTATTCTATACCTTTTTTTTTTTATTATATCCCACATATAATTGACACCATCCAGTATTTTTCGTTCTCCTTCAGGTTAATTTAGTTTAGCATAATCCCTCTACAGTTCCACTCATGTTACCGCAAATGAACATTATCTTTTTGCATGAGTTTATCTTTTTGATTGCTGAGTAATATTCCATTGTGTATATACACCATATCTTCTTGATTCATTCATCTGTTTGGGGGTATTTAGATTGTTTCCATATCTTGGCCATTGTAAACAATGCTGCAATAAACATAAGAGTACAAGTTTCCTTTCAAACTGCTGGTTTGTTTTCTTTGAGTCGATACCTAAGAATAGAATTGCTGAATTGTATGACAGATGCATTTTTAGATTTTTGAGAATACACATACTGCTCTCCAAAGGGGGTAGACCATGGCAACATTTTTATCCAAGGAATACAAGTTTAAATAAACACTCAAAACCCAATTAAGAAATTTGCAGAAGGTTCTCAATTTGATTCAGAGAAATAACTGACAAAATCCAATATCCATTACCTAATTAAAAAATAAAACCTACAAAGAGGAATACAAAGTTTAAGTTGATTAAAGATAGCCAGGTAAAACCTACAGCAAGTATCATGCTTAATGATGAAAGATTGAATGCTTTCCTTTTAAGATCAGGAAAAGGTAAGGATGACTGCAACACAATCCTATTTAACATTATCCTAGAGGTTCTAACTAGTGCAAATAGGTAGGTAAAAGAAAAAAGCAGCCAATTGAGAAAGGAGGAAGTAAAATTGTTCACAAACGACATGATTATTATGTAAAAAAAAAAATCTGGTGAAATCTATTTTAAAAAGCCTCTAGAATAAATAAGTGAATTTAGCAAAGTTGAAAGACATAAAGTCAGTATACAAACTGACTGCATTTCTACATGGTAGCAATAAACATTCAAAAATTAAAATGACTAAAATTCAAAAAATATTACTATTCCAACAATTAACATTCCAAAATTCAAATAAATGAAATTCTTAAAAAATTCCCATTTACAGTAGCATCAAAAATAGTAAACACTTAAGGATATACCTTACAAATGATGTGAAGAAATATAAACTACAGAACATAGTGAAAAGAAATTAAAGGAGCTCTAAATAGACAGCAAGCTATAACATCTTCATAGATTGGAAGAATCATTAAAATTAGTATGTAAATCTCCCCAATTAATCTACAGATTCAACACAATCTTAACCAAAATCTCTGAAGCCTTTTTACTTTAATTAGTAAACTGATTCTAAAATTCATATGTAAATATAAAGCACTCAGGATTGCCAATACAAATTTGAAGATTGCACATCTTAACATATCTAGTATGTTTTCTCTTTTGAAACTGTGTCTTCTGAGTAAAATCAAGAAACTGATTTATAATCAAAGTGTACTCTTGGGAACCCACACAACTAACAAATAGGGGACTTGGAATGAACACTCTGAATCCTAATTTTCAAGAAAACAAATGCTCCCCTGAGCGCTTCCAAAGGAGAGTGAGAACTGAACACACACATCACAGACCTTACAGTTAAGGCTACAGTCCCCTGTGGACATTACTACCTTTCTCAGTGGAGAAGGCCACAAACCATTACCAATAGGCTGATTTCACTCCAATTTCAAAGTATGCTTTGCCCATGCCAAACACTCTTGTGTCATCCAAGCTCCTGGAATGCTGGCAATTTGTAATTTCCTATCATAACCACTTCTAGCCTATCCTTAGCCCCCAGGATTTTCCAGATCTGTCTTGTCCTTTACATCCCATGTGTTCAGATGTTTCTGTTGATCCTGTCAAATCTGTCAAATAAAGGAAAGGGGTCTGCACCTAGCAGAGGACCTTCTGTCACCTGCTGTTCAAACTCTGTTATCAAGTCACCTCTTCTCAGTGGAGGGGATACCCTCCCCCTTCTGCCTATTAACAATAACTGTAAATGACCAAATCTATACCATGAATCAGCTGGAAACACCGGCAGCCTAAGAGCGTCATTCAAGTAGTACGCAAAAGTATACCACCCCAGACAAAATAAATCAGATTATCTGTAAGTGGGGCTAGAATAAGAATTTTTTTCAGAATTTCCCCCCAGTGATTCTAAATGGCAACCAAAACTGATAGTCATCACTGCATAATGGACTATGCCAGAAGGCTGTGTTCTGTGTACACGAGAGGCACTGTTATTATGTGCCTGCTTTGTTCATGTCTGATTTTTCCAGAAGTCATTTCTCACTTTGTGATAACAGGAACCCTGTAGTCAACGCCTGCAAAACAGGGATTAAAGGTGCTACTATTATGAAGCTCACAATATTAGCAGGGCCCTTCTGTACCATTACTATGACCAACACAGTTCCACGAACAAGAATAAGTATGAGAGCAAAACTGCACAGCCAAGGGATAAGGGGTACGGCTGTCCCTGTCTCCGCCCACCCTCATGCTCAGACAGGAGCAGGCATTCAAGAATCTGACAAGCACACCCCTCTATAGTAATCCCCAGCTGGCACATACTTTTCACCCCTCATTGCAGTGATTTGTTTATATGTCTTCTCTCCTGTGCTTGATTGCAGTTTCCTGGAGGCAAGACACAGGCTCTTTTGCTCTCGCGCTCCACGGCCTGCAAAGCACCTGGCATACACTGAACCATGGACCCTCAGTTAATATTTGTTGACCGAATGAATTGGCCATAGTCTGTGGGCCAGTAGGGGATACTGTGACCTTGTATTCCTTACAAATACCTTTATTCCAAGCAGGGAGAAAGAGACACTGTGTTCCTGAGATTTTTGCCCTTGGCCCACAGCTAAGACTGAAGGGAGGAAACAGCAGAGGTGCTGTTCGAAGGCTGAAGCCATTTCAATGGCTGGATCCCTGAGGAATTCATTTCAGATAGTGTAATAACATCTGTTCACACCGCATCTGTACATAACATCTCCATTGTGAAATGAGCCTAGACAGGATTAGCGTGCTTTTGTTTTCACCTGGTACTGAGCTTTCATTTCTCCCCCTAAAAAGGCGGGCTGTGAGCGCCAGGGGGAGGGGAAGGCCACAGCACTGAAGCATTTAGCAGGCTCAGTTCAGGAATCTAAATTGCATTTAATTGTTAGCAGCAGAAAGTTGGAAGGGTAGTGAGCATGGTGGTGGCGGCTCCGAAAGGACTCCCTGAGGGGTGCACGGTAATTAGTGCTGGTCTTGATTGTGGAATCTATTTTTTGAAAGAAAAAAAAAAATCTCTGCAAATTTGAGCAAGGAAGTTCAACTCTGAATGAAGAAGGGTAGCCCTCTGATAGGCTCTGTAGAGATGCAAAACTGCAGAGTTCTCCACCAGTTTCTCCAGGCTAAATGTTGCAGTAGCAAAACCGTACACAAAGACACCGGGCTAACCCAGCAAATTTGAAATTCTGTGTTCACTTCCAGAAAGAGGACTAAGACAAGTTATGCACATCTCTGGATCTTAGGAAACCTTTAGCCACATCCTGAGGAGAAAAAGGCTAAGCAAAAACACAAAGTGACTAGCCTCTGAATGTCAAAGTCCACCCAGTACAGTGGACCGGAGATTTCATCATAAACCACCCAGACTTTTCCACCCCAAAGGGGGCGTAGGACCCATGGCACATATTATACTTGTTTCCGGATTTTCTGACAATAGCATTAGGCTGTTAAAGGGAAGATCAGAATGCAGTGCATCTCAAAGGGCATAAAGTAGGGACTTTGAGGACTTCTTTCTCCACCCTCAGAACCTTACAAAAGATACAAAGAAAACAAATGCCATAGATTCCTAATTAAGACGCTCAAAGAAAGGGTGACCTGATTGACTGGGAAACTTCTTCCCTACTCTTTTGGCTTCATGCAAATGCTGTAGAACTTGACCTGGGGCCACCGATTAGCAGTATAAGTGGACCTGAACTTGTATTGGTCCAGCATACCAGGACCTCCCCCACTTTGGAGCAGCTAAATGCTCTTTTTCTTTGCGAAAAAGACAGGATGCATTACAAGCCTGTGTAATGTCCAGCGTCCTACTTTATTCCCAAGGAAGTGTGTTGGGATGCAATGGGATTATAAAGTTAAATCCCACTGTCTCCCACTCCCTGTGGGCTCATCAGGGAGCTCTTATGCCAGCAAGCACAGCTCCACTTTTGCCCTATGCTGAGAGCACATACAAAGTAACACATGTGCACAAACGGACGCGCGCAGACATAGGGAATGTGTGCAGACACAGGGACAGGCACGCAAAGGTGTACAAGAGCATGTACACACCAGTACTCAGGGACACGTGGCTACACAAGGGCACGCAGAGAGCACATGAGTGAGCTTGAATGTGCATGTGCGAAAGAGTGCGTGGCTCGCATACACACCTGCATACGTACAGACACACGCTCTCTGACAAGAATGCACACACACAAACACACACACAGGCACATGCACACACAAGCGCGCGAGCATCCCATACCCACCAACGCCCCAGCCCTGTTCTGAGTGCCCTAATGCCCTGCCTCCAAATGCTACAGCAGCGGGGAACCCCCCCACCCCCCCCCCAGACCGCACCCCAAGCGTCCAGCGTCCTACCCAGTGATCCCAACTCCCACTCACCTGGCGTCGGTGTCTGTGCGCCCGACTCCCTCGCGCACACCCTCCGGGCGGCCCAGAGGTCAGAGCACGAAGCCTCATGGCCGCCCACAGAGAGCCCAGTGGGGGCCAGGCGAGGACCACAGCAGTGGAAGCTGACACCCCCCCAGCTGCGGGGCCGAGCAGGGCTGCCTCTTGTCTCTCTGCCTCTGCGTCCCAAGAAAAGATTCACCCCCAAGAAGCCCGAAAGAGAGCGTGGGCTACCTCCAAGTCCACTCCGTCGTCAGAAGTCAAATAACAGGAACAAAAGCCAGGCGAACCAGAGCAAGCGCAGGGTTCCCGGGCGTCCCTACATCTGACACGAATTAGCCCCCCCTCCCCCCTCTCCGCCCCAGACCGCAGCTCCAGAGAGAAGGGAAAAGGCTTCTCAGCCAAACCCAGGGAAAGTGGTGGAGAAACGCCTTCCCAGGCAGGGGGGCTGGGGGGGGGGCAAACCTCCTCTGCCATCCCCCTGAATTACCCAGGTCTTTGGCTCCAGATGCAACTTGACTAGGATTTCAAACCTCTTCAAGCATGCTAACTTGGGGCTGGAGATGAAAATTCACGGACTCTGGCTGTTAGGGATTTAAATCTTGTCTATTTACCAGTAAACCTGGATCTGGAATAGTCCGTGTTCCCGGTATAACCTACATGACAAGCAGAGAGCTGGGAAAGGAAAGCGGTGTGCAGAAAAGGTTTCCTTTGCCATCTGCCTCTTCAACTAAAAATAACAAAAGCCCTTGCAAAGAGGGGACCAACCTGAAGCAGAACTGCCAGACCGCAGGATGGACATGATCCCAAGCGTCCAGCGTCCTACCCAGTGGTCCCAACTCCCACTCACCTGGCGTCAGTGTCTGTGTGCCCGACTCCCTCCCGCCCACCCTCCAGGCGGCCCAGAGGTCTAATGTCTAACCCTTTCTAATGTGTATCAGATCCCACAGGACATGGTTGCCACTTGGCAGCAGGTCTTAACTCTCATTTTCTAGCGGGAAATTGATGGCTCTAACCCTTCAAAAGGAGACACTGTCTTGATAGTGTCGGACTGAGACCTTCTGTTGCTCTCTGTGGGGTGCAGCAGAAGAGACTCATTATGGGAGTAGATAGAGCTGGGGGCCCTCAAGCCTCATTTGGGACCTGACCTCTTGAGCACCCAGCTCTGGTGTGGTGCTGATAACTTGTGGCTCACCCGTAGTTCCCACCTCTATGAGTCTGACTTCAGATCTGCAACTCCACATGCAACTCCAAATGTCTTCGCCATGGAGACAGTCTGGGTGGGCTAGACAGAGGCCTTTATGGTTAACACATGTGCAAATTCCAGTCATCGACTCAGCGCCAGCATTAACCTCTCAGATCCTGGTACTGAACATAGAGCTTTGTTTCTGGGTGGAACAAGAAAGCTGTTCCTCAACTTTCAACCACACACCATTCTGGTTCTGATTCCCTCACAGGCTGAGATATCCATTCATTCTTATTTGCCCCCATCCCTCCAAGTGGATGATTATTCAACTTTTTCTGCTTTCATTCATCATTGTCTAGTTTCATTCATCATTACTCACTTTTTCTTTAAAGTTCAAACACTTAAGTTTTTGAAAACATGTTTCAGTTCAATTTCTACATTATAATTCCTCTCCCTGATGTGACTGTAGGATCCCTGTGAAGAGTTTCTAATTCCCCAGCATCTAACAGAAGATTGGATATAGAGGAGAATCTAACAAGCTAAACTGAAAAAGCACATTATTCTACTGTCCATAGGCAAATAGTACAAACCCCAGAAGTCATCTGGGTCACTACCAACCTTAACCACAGAACCAGCAGAAGGAAGCTGAACCAGCAGAAACAGGTAATCCCAAACATGATCAAGCCCCCTTCAGCTTGAGAGCCAAATCTACTCTACATTACCCTTGAAATAACAGTCATGACCACAGCCTTCCCACCCTTGCTACCCTCAGTGCCAGTGTGCCTGCCAGATTGGAAAATAAAGGGTTGTTTACATAGGGACATGCTGAGCCACCTCGTACTTTTTAAAAAGGAATCACTCAGAAAAAATCTTTGCACATTATTATTGGTACTAAAATCCCATGCACGTGATATAACAAACAAACTGGGTCAAGCACAGTTTCTTAGCCAAAGTGAAGAATACTAGTGTTCAAGTGAACGGAAACCCACCAGTGATACCCACTTTGCCACCTTCTCCAGCCTCCTTCCCTACCTCCCACACCACAACCCACCCTGCTTACAGCCCAGGCTCCAGCTCTCTGTCACGGTCACTGCATAGCACTTCACCCCAGGATCCTGGGAGATTCCCATTCTCCTTTCTGGTGAAAAACAGGATGGTTCTGGGCCCAGAGAGCTGCTTCCTGCTGGACCTCTCAGATTATAAGTCACCCTGCAAGATGAGGAAAAGGTCTCATCTTGAGGCCCAACTTTGCACTGTGACACTGGTCTCATGTGTCCGTCGCAAGGCTTAACCATCATCTGAAGCTTTTCACCCAAGGTGGAAAAAGAGAAACAAACACTGGTGCAGAAAGAAAAACACTCTGTTGAGCAGTTTTCCTGCTACCAATGTTGGCTAATCATAGCCAGTCTCAGATCACCCAGAAACAAGCAAAAGCATGGAGGTTTGGGGCAGTTCAGCCTGTGTACCCCAGGGAGTGCAGAAGCCAGGACAAGTGCAAGTCAAGTATTCCAGGTACAAACAGTCCCAGTCTCACTGGACTCCCCCCACAACTGGCCACCAGACTGGACTGCTCCTCATAAAGTGACAATCACCCATGATTCTCATTGTCCTGACCATGTACTTCTGACTCCTGGCTCAGCAATATGTAGGTACTAAATGAAGTTCTTTCTTCAGAGGATGGAATTTAGGAGTGCAAAAGTCGAATCTGGAAGGACTAGCACCAGCATTAGATCTCACTTATGCTTTGCCAACCTGATCTGTACCCCCACACTGAACTGAAAACTTATACTCTACATTGTGCCTACCTCTAGCCAGATACAAGAATGGTAGAAGTTTCCACCTACACATGACCCCAGAACTCCACACTGGAGGCTGCTTCCCACAAGTTCAGGCACTCACACACTCAGTCATCTTTGCCGAAACACTGGCAAACAGTCTGTCCTGATGCTGTAGGAAGTGCAGTGAAAAACTCTTCATCTTTATTCCTGCTGGTGGAAATACACCCAGCATTGGGAAGACATACTGGGTCTCACATGGGAATGTAGAGAAAGTAGGTGACAGGGATGTGACAGACGGAGAAAGACATTTCTGAGGACAGGAGTTGAGCCATGAGACCACAGCAGGGTACCTGGCGCCGTGTTCTGGTGACCTGAGACAGCATGATGGCAGAGTTAGATCAGGCTGCATCCTGACAGCAAGTATAGGATGATGGTGATGGTGCTGGGAAGACATGGAGGAAGGAAGTCTTCATTGTAAGCTAAGTTTTGACCCCAAGGTGAGTGGGCACTGCTGCTAGCAGGGAGAATAAAGCAGCATGAACATGTGAAGTTCTGGCAACCCTGTGAGGACAGTTTGCAATGTGGTCAGAGTCACGAGAGCAACACCAGGGGACAGCCTAGTTATAGGTGAAGGGGGGGGTGGAGGTCAGCGAGGAGGAGAGCTGATGGCAATTGGTCAGTACCAGAGGCTGTATTGGGTACACATCTATGGTAATAATAACAGAACCTGACTACCTACAGTAAGAGGAAGGTTTTCTTAACTTGGGAAGAGAGAAGATGAGAGGAAACACTGTGTTGAGGGACTGGAATTTGAGGTGTTGTTTTAACTTATGGTCCCCAATGAGAACACAAATGTAGAGAAAGGGAAATAAATGTCAAGTGTGTGTGTATGTGCACATGCATGCCTGTGCTCACTTCTAGTTCTGTTCTGGCAGCATCCTCCCTAGTAGTGGTCACACCCCACATTAGGTCTTAGCCTTAAAATACTGTATTCTAGTAAAAGAAATCAGGGCTTCCCAGAGACATGCTGATTTCCAATCAATATCATTTCTTTTTTTATGTTTTCCTGTCAGAAGATAAGGGTCTGCTCAAAGGACGACAGGATCATGTCACAAGGACATTGGAGCTGGCTCCATGAGACTGGCATTTGGCAAAAGCTGAGACAAACTGTGCGTGAAAGAGATACTCTTGGATTACCACCCACTAAATAAAGTAGAAATGGTTGTGTTTATGAGTCTTATTGATACCAATAAGTAAGTATCTGCATTGAATGTCTGGTAAGGAATTGTGCCACCCCTCAGGGGACAGGAAGGAGGAAAGTAGACAGTATCTTGAGGTCAGTGGAGAGCATAGGCATGAGGAATGCAATTGTTTTAGCTTCCACAAGACCAGGGAACTTGTAAGGAGAGCCCTAACTCGCCATTTTGTGGCTGTCCCCTGAACTGAAGGGAAGGTCATTTAATCCAGCTAACTAAATCAGTTATCTTAACCAGCTATAGAGCTCAAGTTGATCCCTTCTTGAGTTGACAGCACCCTACCAGCAATGAATGTACTGCCAACGTTGGGTACACCGCCCAGGTCCTCAGATGCTGTGTGCATTGAAAGTCTTTCTTTCACAGGCATATCTAGAAACTTCTTTTAAGGAACAAGGCGGTGACTTCTGACAAACTTAGAATAATGTTCTTTGCAGATATAAAGAAAATAAGCATTTTTCTCATTTCCTCTCCACTGTCCCCTCCAAGCATTTCCTAGTCTTCCCCCTCCCCAACCATCTTCTAAAAGTACAGACCAAGTGCTTTCTCTATGAAATCACCCTCTAAAATGTGCTTGGCCCCTTCCTGTTCAAGCAGCAGCAGTTTATAAAACATGCAAAGCGGTAGGGAGGGCCCTGGGGTTCTCTTCCCTGCCCAAACTACTTCCCTTCTCTTAAGTCCTTCTATCACTCCCAGAGCAGAAGCAGTATTAGGGCTGTAGAAGCAGAATTGCCTCCAACTGCGGGCAAATTCACAAGGCCCTGGGTGGGGAAGCTGGGCAAGTGCACATGAGAACAGTGAGGAAGGACAACTCTGGGTCCCTAGGCTATGTGGCTGCCTTCAGAATAGACATCAGTCCACAGCTTCCACCCCAGGTGAATACCAATCCCCTTTCCCCTCTAACATCCCATGTTCTCAGCCTCCACCTCTCATCATCTTTATCAGGAACAGAGATGGTCCCTACCCACACACTCATAGGTTCACTTTTGGGAAGGGGAATAGTGGGTTGAAACTACAAATAAAAAGTCTGCTCTTGTAAAAATGAGTTATATCCCCCTGAGTGAGTTCTTCAACTCAAGACTGAAACCTAAAGTGTTAACCACTAGGCCTAAAAATTGACTCGGAATGCAGGCATCTCAAGGTCAAAGGAGATTCAACTAGGTCTTTGTGGAACTTTTTCTAACTTTTGCTAACTGAAAGGCTAGGCTGTGTGTGGGAAAGCTAAAAAGCAAGATAATAAAGGACACAGCTGCCTACCCTCCCCTTAATCGGGAGGAAAATAACTTGTGTAGAAGAAAAAGAACTTATCTAAGGTGAAAAGTCTAGTTCCATGAATGAAGGAATTAATGCTCTTAATATTCTTAAGCGATATTCAAAGTAACACAAATTGTATTTTTGTGCCAACTTTGTGTCTTCTATGCCAATTTTGTACCACGTCACGCAGGAAATTGCCTCCTTATGGTGAAACATGCAAGAAATGTATTTGTAGCTTTTGCAAAAACCTGTAAAATGCCTGTACTAACAAACCTGGGGGCCTTGGGTCCAACTTTCCTTCGGAGACCCAGGTACCCTCAGTTCAGTCTTTTATTAAAACTTTTCTGTTTGTCTAATTTCTCTGAGAGTCTGTGTTTGCAGCAGCTTGACATTCTGAGGATGAGACCAAAGGGAAAGGGATTGAACACTTGGAGGGCCCTGTGTGAATATTTTCTGTCTTTTAACTCAAATCTCACACTCAGAGACCAGTCCCCCAGTCCTCTGGCATCATCTTCATTCTCAGATTCTCCCTGGTCTGACAGCATCCCAAGGCCTGGCAAAGCAGAGGTACACTTGAACTATGGCCAAACATGGTGTCTGCCCCATCCCATCCTAATTAGTCACAGAAAATGAGCAAATGGGAGATCAGCTAGCAGTTCTCTGTTTTACTGAGGGGGGAAGTGGGTTGGCAATGGTCTGGATTTCCTAGCCCCACCATACCTGCCAAACTTCTCTTCACCAGCAATTGACTCCAAATCCCTAAAAAAAACCCAGGGTTAGTATATACACAAAACCCTGAAACCTCAGTTGCAGGACAAATTCTGCTGCACTCAGCACCGTGAACAAGGGGTACACAGTTGTTGACACACTCCAGCCTGGGAGACTCTTCCCCAATAACTGAATTGTTGGACTTCAGAGTAAGTTTTCTCCAATAGAGGGAAAACAAGCTCATTCAGGCCTGGTGACCAGCTGACACTAACTGGGGACTCTTGAAATGTGGCAGTGGACATCCTCCACTCTCCCCAGAGGTCCCAGGTCCACAGGAGCCACTATTCCCATTTGTTGGAGGAACGTGCAGCTCAGAGACACAAACAACCTGTGCAGCCATGGCAGGTCTGGCCTCCCACACATGTCCTCACCAGCAGAAGGTGTCCCTTCTGGCTCCCACACGTCCTCACCTGCAGGAGGTATACGGACACAGGAGCCGAGGACTGCCTCTCCCTGGCCAACACCCTGCTTCCTGCTCACCAGGCCCTGACACTTCTTTCCCAGTCTATCTCACTGTTGGTTCTATGGGGTACAGGAGGATGGACGGAGACAGTTGCACTGACAGAGCACTAGGTCACCAAGTGTCCTTTCACTTCTCCCAGTTCTCTTCTGCACAGAAAATATTGTGATGTTCATTATCAGAACATGGTCATGATGATCACACCCACAAACCTGGGTGGGAATTGGCCCATAAGACCCCAGTGCAGCACTGGGTGCTCCATCTTGATCAGCTAATAGTTCTTCACCCCCAATCTTTAAGGGGGGGGAGTCTCAGGCATAAGTATTTCTTCAAAACCTCCATGTGGGTCTCTAATCTACACTGGGGTTAAGAGATCCTAGGAACTGGAACATGAAGTCAAAGCACACATCTGGAGCAGCCTGCCAGAGGCTGGACCAGGGTGGACCTGAAAGAAACAGAAAAGACACAGCTGTGCACAGCTCTGCTTCTCACTGTGTGTCTGTGGGTTTATTACAGTCACTCTGAGCGACAAGTTCTTTGTCTGGTAAGGGGGGGATGATAAAATCACCACAGACTCACTCACTGATTCAGATTAGACAAAGTTGAGCACCCGTAATATGCCAGGCAGGGGCATTCACACAACTGAGAAGCCTTGGAATCTAGCTGAAGCAGGCATCCTGGTGCCCAGACCTTTAGATTCACACATCCCATCAAGTCATCTGTTCAAGAAGGCAGAACAAAGTGGTTCCCGGGTCTGTCCATGAGTACTGACCCAACCCTGGCAGCAATGAGGACACGGCCATTCCCCAACCGGACTAGGCTGACAGGACTCAGCCTCACAGGGCATACCTTGTCAGCTCACTCAAGCAGGCCCCCAGCCCATGCACAAGCACCAGCCTGGCGTCAGCCCCTCTCCAGACAGTCCAGACAGCCAGGATGAACAAGTGGGAAGGAGTGGGGAGGGCGGGAGAGTCTATGCAGATTTCTGGCTGCTCCAAGG
>PVHY01028625.1:0-15038 GCA_004024945.1 Uropsilus gracilis | reverse complement strand
AAACCATTTGGTTTCTGTCTTTTTCTTTTTGACTTGTTTCTGCTAATATGATTTCTTCTAAGTCTACCCATGTTATCATAAAATCATCAAATTTGTCATTTTTAATTAATGAGTAATATTCTATTGTGTATAAATACCACATTTTTTTCATCTAGTCATCTGTTTTGGGGCATTAGGTTGCTTCCAAGCCCTTGCAATTATAAATAGTGCTGAAGTAAACATTCAAGCACAGGTGTTCCTTTGTACCTACATTGAGGTCTTTTTTTGGGTAGATTCCCAAGAGAGCAATTACGGGATCTAATGGTAGTTCCATTTTCATTAATTTGAGGGTCCTCCACACTGCTCTCCATAGTGGTTAGATCAGTTTACATTCCCACCAGCAGTGTAAGAGTGTTCCCTTCTCTCCACATCCTCACCAGCACTTGTTGCCCGTTCTTTGGATGTGGGCCACTCTTACTGGTGTAAGGTGGTGTCTCATTGTGGTTTTGATTTGCATTTCCCTTATTGCTAGTGATGTTGAGCAATTTTTCATGTGCCTGTTGGCCATTTGTATTTTCTCTTTGGAGAAGTGTCTTTTTAGTTCTTAGAAGAAATCATATTAGCAGAAACAAGTCAGAAAGAAAAAGACAGAAACCAAATGGTTTCACTAATATATGGACAACCAAATGAAAGTACACAATGGGGAAGGGGATCAGTGGGAGCGGCTGGGGGGGAGGTGGTAGATGACCCCGGGGGGTTACAATGATGTGAAATACATATATAAATAAATTATTTATATAATAAAAATTTAAAAAGTATGCATATGCAAAGGAGGAAAACAAATTAGGTATAATCCATCAATCTAGTGAAAAATCACTAATGATGTTTTGGTGGTATGTTGTTTGTATTGATTTGGATCTCCAATAAACAGGCCCTGTTTCACCAATGAGTTTATTTGAGGAGTCATCCCCAAAACACCAGTGGATTAATGGGCAATGAAGCAAGGAAGTGGAGACAGCCAGTGAAGTGTGTATTACCCATTCCATCATGTTTCCACCATGGGTTTAGTCCCATTGGTGAGCTCTGGGACCACAGCACAGGGCATATCTCAGAGTCACCTTACCCGAGAAACATGGGACCTGGGCATTATCTATTGGCTCTCATAAATTCTTGACTGATGGCTTCTGTCAAGGGCCATTATTTTCTGCACCTACCAACTTGCCCATGCATGGGTCAGGCAGGCCCAGTGGGCAGGTCTCAGAAGGCTGCCTGTGAGTCACAGGTGTTTGCAATATGCAATTTTGGGCATGTCGAGACAAATACCAAATGATGAGAGTGATCAACAGATTTCCCAGCTTTGGTACTACTGACATCTTGGGCTTGCTCCTGTTTTGTGGTAGTGTATATAGCTCTTCTACTCTATCATCTTTAACCTCTACCTACCAGATGCCAGTAACATCCCTCCCTCAAGTATGACAATCAAAAATGTTCCCAGACTTTGCTAAGTGTTCCTCCCTAGGGGGATTGATTGCTAAGCAGTGGCCTTACTGTGTGCACTAACACAATAATATAAACAAAGGATGTTTATATATTATATAAACAACATGGAAATTTTCTGGAGTAAGTTTGGAAACTTGCCTTTTCACTAATGTATTTTGAATATCTTTCCAGTCATCAACTATTCCTGGACAAAATTAACATCTGAATATTCCAAGCCCATCTTGTTCTTTGCTTTCTGTTAGATTAGTTCCTTCTTCTTTCTCACACACTAAAGAAGCTGTTCTTATTTTCCCAGTTTGGTTTGGTGGCATCTGGATGCAAAGTAAAGGAAAAAGAGAAGTAGGGAGGAAGGAAGTGGGTAGAGGAAAGAAGGAGGGAGAGAAGGGGGAGAGGAAAGAGGAATGGAGAAGGAGGAAGATGAGGAGGTGGAGGTGCAGATGGAAGAGGAGGAGGAGGAGAAGGATAAGGTGAACCAGGAAAGAAAGTATGCCAGTTAGGACATGTTTTACTGTAGTAGCAATCTTGGAATTTCAGTGGCTAAACTCAGCAAAAAGATACCTGAACTGTGTGTTCTCTTTTGACCTGAGAAGTACAAAGAACCTGAGTGAGTTTTCCATAATTGCTACATTATGTTGATTTGGTCATTGTACTTTTTGGTCTAGACAAACTGCATACCAGCTTCATTGGGGTTTCAGTTTTTTACATTATACTTAATGGTTACAACATCCCATTTTATAGATGTAGTATAATTTAACTTGTTTAGGTAGCAGTGTGTCAACATAGTTCAATAGAATACAGCAGAGTTACATCTTCCAGGGGCTCAATTCTAGTCTCTATATGGTCTAAATTTGTCCTGAGAACCCTATAGTTAGGCATTGTACAGGTTTCTTTCAAAAAGCTTAAAACAGCCAATAGTTCTGAATTTAGGCACACATCATTATTTCTTTTGTTCAGCTGCAGACAACTGAATTTCTTTGCACTTATTAGCCATATTGAATAGAAGTATTTTTAAAACTTGGAAGCTTACAACAAGAAATGCCTTAGGAACCTAGATGAGCTTATGTGTACTTCAGTCTTTTGCTTTGTTTTCATTCTAGTACTTAGTTCCACTGTGAAGAGTTACCTACAGTTTCTTTGGATACAACAGCTTTTAATGACATAGATAAAAAGAAGGGTAGATATGTGGCTATGCAGTAAAGCAAATACAGCACAATGTTCATTATAGAATCTAGATGTTTGGTATAAACATGTGTTCACTATATAATTCATTTATTTCACAAGTTTGAAAATATTTTTAATAAAATGTTGGAAAATTAACTCATTATCTAACATTATTGTAGAGGCATTAAATACATTATTATGGAGATTCTGCCATCAGATTGTAATCTGTTAAAAAACTCATGCTAAGGGTATGGGAGACTATATTACTGAGCTCAATATTCCCTTCTTTATCAGAGGAGGGTATTATTATATCTCACCTGAGCTTCATGGTGGGCAGAATATGATTCTTCCATTATTCTTGACTTTGGGCTTGAATGTTTGATTTTCTTTGGCCCATGGGGTGTGACTATTCCATGGGGTGTGACTATTAGGGAGTTGAGTCAAATAGGATCACGAGACCTGAAATGGACCTGCTACATGTGGCTTGTGTTCTTGTGATCTTTGTTGCTGTCATGAGAACCTTTCCTGGGAAGCTACTCTGGCTTCTGCTGAGCTCTAGAGGAGCCACGGAGGAGAAGGTCTGGACAAGATGTGCATCTTGGAGCCTAGCCAAGCTGAGCTCTGGCAAAGTCAGTGGGACTTGGACCTATCTGCCAACTCCAGAATGAGAAAAGTTTTTTCAAGGTTATTACAAGCAAAAGATGACTGTAACAAATGGGGAAGCTGAAGGAAAACATATATCTTTGATAGAGCAATTATTTACTTTGAAAGTTGATGTGCTTTACTATCAATAGCACCTTAAATAGAAGAAATAAAAGTAGTGCTTACTCTTCACAAGTTCATATGAAAATTTAGAGAGGATGGGTTTAAATGTTCCTTAAACTACAAACCTCCATAATTTTCTTAACTTAAAAACCATAAAGAGGCTGGGCATGGTGGCGCATGCCTGTAGGTGGCAGCCTAGGAAGCCACGGCCGGGGCCAGGGATCATGGTTCGAGTCCTGCCGGGGGCATGTAGCAAGACCTAGTTTCAAAAAAATAGCTGGGCGTGTTGGCATGCGCCTGTAATCCCAGCTACCTGGGAAGCTGAGGCTGGGGATTGCTTGAATCTGTGGTACCCTGGGCAATGTGAGCCTGTGGTTCCACAGGCAAAAATAGTGGGACCTAGTCTCAAAAAAAATAAAAAAAAACAAAACAAAAAAATGAAACCATAAAGAAAAGGGTCAGCACTTACCTGTTGGTTGAGGAGACAGTAGACCAGGAAGATAAAGACACCCTGCAGACTGTTGATGATAGTGAACAAGTAGGCCATGACTGGGGCAACTGGACCCACCTGCAGGATTCCCACAATCCAAGTGCAACCCAGGATGAAGAGCTGAGCTGTGGCTTTGAATGTCAGCATCCTGAGGGGAGTCAGAAAGGATGATGCCAAAAAGAGAATAATGGACAAGTGTTGGTCGCCAGACACAAGGTACGAGAAAAGGTTGCCCAGCCACAGCTGGGGGTTAGATGGAAGTATGAACTATGAGACAACTTTATTAACAAAAGAAAGGGGTATTTATAGGGATACAGGGTGAAGGCCTGTTGAATTCCAAAGAAGACAAACCTGAGAGACAACATTCTAAAGTCTAAAAGTAATTGAGGAAGGGGGAGTGTAGGCAGGTGGTGGCTATGTCTGATTAAGAAAGCCAGCGGCACCAGGCGGTCTTAGAAGGTCATTTTAGTAAATCAGTTTCAAGTTTTTTAGGGATGGTTAACAGGAGAGGTTTTTCTTATCTCATTTGGAATGACCCTTCTGGTTTGCAAATGGCGCACAGCAGACAAGGACACCTGCCTGGAATTGTCATGAATGGTGAGAGCTCTGGAATGAAAATGCCTGGATTTAAATCCAAGTCAGCACTGAGTAACTGTGTGACCTTGGGCAAGTCACTTTATTTTTCTGTAGCTTGGTTCCCTCATCTTTAAAACAGTTGTATTTCATAAGGTTACTGCAAACACTATATAAAAGTTTTGCATACGTATTTAGGACCATATGTAGAGGAATATTAGTACCACAGATAGGCAAAGCATTCTAAAGTGTGGGGTTCTTTATCTGTCTCTGATTTAGAGGAGGATCATTTAAATTGCTATTAAAAAATAAAAAAAATAAAAAAATTGCTATTCAGATAGAGATATAAAAAAGGTGTTCTATTAATCTTTACAATTGGTCAATAGGTATAAACTGGGGTTTTTCCAGTTAGCTGAGGTCACTCTCTTTATATACCTATATGTCCCTAATTTTAAAATATATTTAAAAAGTGAGAAAAGCTAGTTGAGAAACAGTTTATGTAGTGTGATGCTATTTTCTATGCCTGTAGATTAAGTAGATAATGAACAAAAAGGTGTCTGGGGAAAATATCATATGCATCATCATATACATCATACCATGCAGTTTGTTAACTCTGGCTATCCTGAGAAGTGGAAGTAACAGGAAAAGGGAAAATGAGTCACTTTCAATTTTGACTTTATGTATTTTGAAAAAAAATTTTTTTTTTTTTTGAGACTAGGTCTCGCTATTTTTGCCCGTGGAACCGCAGGCTCACATTGCCCAGGGTACCACAGACTCAAGCAATCCCCAGCCTCAGCTTCCCAGGTAGCTGGGATTACAGGCGTGCGCCACCACGCCCAGCTATTTTTTTCGGAACTAGGTCTCGCTACCGGCCCCAGGCGGGACTCGAACCGCGATCCCTAGGCCCGGCCGCTTCATAGGCTGAAGCTTACAGGCATGAGCCACCGTGCCCGGCCTATTTTGAAAATTTTTAAAAAAGTTTTCATAAATGTGTTATTTTTGTGATTAAATGCAACAGAAAATTAAGTCAATACAGATAAATAAAAGATTTATTAACTCCCAATCTTTGACTGTTACACAAAGCTTAATATGCAAATATACAACCCAGACTTTATACCATGGTAAAACGAGGAGACATGTTTATACTTGTTCAGAGATTTCTAACACAATGATACTATTTCCCCATATAACTGCCATTCCAGTGTTCTGTTGTCTACTGGTTGCCATTGTCTTACTTTTATCTGTTACAATATTCAAAAAGTGACAAAATCTCTACAGTAGTCCTTGAACATGTCTGCCAACATCCCATTTCAACTATATCTTCTTGTCCATAGTTCTTTTGACTTGGGAAGGTGGGCTTTGCTCAGAGTACCTACTCAGTGAACTCAAAGGCACCTACAGAGGAGTTTCTGGTCTCACTAATGCTACTACTCCCAATTTTTGGGAAAGAGTATTATAATATTACTTGGAACTCTATCCTGGTCTAAATCTTTCTGGAACCTACTGTATATAACTGGAAATGGAAATTTGAATTTACTTTAGTAAAATTGTTCTCTGTTGATTGGGGGTCTTTCAGCAGCTCACCTCTTAATTAGATTTTCTGCAGAATTTACACTTAATAACTGATAGATTAGCAAATCTTGTTTTTTTTTTTGTCAAAAACCAACCAAGATGGCATCTTGTGTGTGTGGCAGAACTGCTTATTCTTCCTTTTTGCCTTTTCTTTCTTTTGATATCAGATCCCTCCTCTCTTTTTACCCAATTAGAGTTTACCCAATCAGAGATTACACTTCCCAGTTTCCCTTGTGATGTGGTATCACCATGTGACCAAAGTCTACCCAATAGGATATGAACAAATGTGGAAACAACACATCACCTTTCCATGATTGGGATACTGAAAAAGATGACAACTTAAGGGAAAGTGAACAATAGAATAAAGAGAACCTGGATCACTTTGTGGAGAAGAGCTTCCCCACTAACTCTGGCCTGCTCTCTTTTGGAGTGTGACATGAACATGAAATAAACTACTCTTATGCTCTTTCTTGGGTCTTTTTTTTTTGTCACAGCAGCTTAGTTTGTACCTTAGCTAATACAGAGTCTCATTAATTGTCACAGTGGGAGATAACAGTGTCTTTGCTGGTTCTTGGAATCTGTTTGTGGGGTGTATACATGTGTGGCTA
The DNA here is from genome assembly GCA_004024945.1 of Uropsilus gracilis. Lineage (NCBI taxonomy): Eukaryota > Metazoa > Chordata > Mammalia > Eulipotyphla > Talpidae > Uropsilus > Uropsilus gracilis. Next base: position 8,390 of record PVHY01028625.1, on the reverse strand, counting down.
TATAAGGGGGACTAGTAGGAGGACACAAACCTTTAGCCCCATCTTACCTTATATTATGTATTGTTGACACTTCACTATTCAGTGCAGAAAGTTTTTTTTTCAAAATACAAAGGACCAGGAGGAAAAACACAAAATTCACCTGCAGACATGACACAGACCAAACAGAATGCAAGTTAATATGATGTGCTCTATTCACTGTAAATTGAACAAAACTCCTACCTCTCTGCATATGGCATGGAGTTGGTAGCAGGTGGTGAAATCAAACCATACAACTTAAAAGATGTCTGCTCTCTATACTATCTCACAGCTGACATCTCTTCTGGTGAGGACATTGGAATCATATACTCACACAAATAATCGTACAGACAGGGCCGAGGAAACCCCAGATGAATCCCTTGTCCAGTTTGAGCCAGCAGCTGAGAAAGGGACATGAACAGACATCAGAGAAAACCCATGACATGACAAGTATGCTTTTTCTAATACAGAAATTTCCCAGTGTTTCCTGAAAATGTCAACTAATGACAAAAAAAGCTATGGTTGTTTACTACCATGTGCTAATGCTACATTAAACATTTTTTTGAGCACAGTTTAATTTTAACACCAGTGTTGTGAGGGTGGGACAATGGGTCAAGCATTGTCTCCACTTCATTAATGGGGGGACTGAAATTGAGGATTGTGGTCTCAAAGCCTGGGAGGGATGAAGTTAGAATCTAACTCAAGGCTGCCTCTTTCTAGAAACTTCCATGCTCTTACTACCATCTTTCCCTGACTCACTGGGAAAGAAGCTAGAGCTATTACTCTCAAGGAGAATGTAGAGTGCATTTGATATGGATATAAACACTCCTCCACATAAATCATAAACACTCCTCCACAAACATCTAGAATCCAGGGAGAGTCAACTCACTGATGACGTGTTCCATAAAGGTAAGGCCTGAGTGCTGCAGAAATGGCCACGATAATAGCAGGGACTCCATAGCCCACTGGAAACATGAACCACTTCATGAACTTGTTCATATTGGAATAGTTGGCCACATTCAGGTTGCGTGCTGTGAGGAAGAGGTTCAGTCCTTCCAGCAGCATCCATGTGAAGGATGCCAGGTACAGATAGTGTAAGGTGCCTGCGATGATGGCACACAACACCTGGGGAAAAAGGAGGTGTCATCAGGAGGAATTGTCAGGTTAAAGGGAGGCTCTAAGATTGCTCCTGTATCCTGTCATTTGGAAGAACGCTGATCCACACGCTGGAGTTATTAAGGGATTTTAGTTGCATCTGTCAAGTATGTAACTGGCAATTCATACTCCAATCTCCCCCACTGCCTGGGGTCATGTTATTAGTATGCAGCAGGACCCCATGAATTTAGCATCCCTTGGGCAATATGGGGAGTCCCCTGGGACACTATCAGTACCTTGATCGTGGTTTTGTCAATGGCTTTGAGGAAGAGCAGGTGGGCCAGGAAGAGGCAAAGTGAAAGCTGCAGATGGATTGAGGTGCTTGTGTTCTGGATGGCTTTGCACAGCAGAAAGGTGAGGGCCGCCAGGAGGAGGCACAGCAGAGAGAGGCCCAGACCCACGTAAGTGATCACAACCAGCACAGGATCATCCTCCTGTGACCCAGAAAAAAAGGAGATCACAATCACACCTTTCTTCTCAAGGATCCCCTTGAAATGGGGCATTCCAAACATCATTCAGGCTGTCACCCATCTTTCTGACTGCTGCCTATAGAATGTAAGTTCCAAAGATCCCCTTTCCTTAAATTAATTTACTATATAAGATTACAGAACTCAGAGGAACATTTTACTTACCAGTTAATAATAATAATAATAATAATAATAATAATAATAATAATCCATACCACTGGTTTACTGTAAAAGGATATACTGGTACAGTGTGGGAAATGTTTGTTAGATGAATTTTGTTTTCTTTTTTGAACTTTTCTTAATTAGTGAAGTACCATTGTTTGACATTATTTTTAATTTTTAAAACTAGTTTATTTTTAAATGAAGTATCTTTTTCATACTTTCTTGATATATTTTTGACAGTATAGGACTTCTCAAGTGTGCTCACTGCATCAAAGAACCCATAGCCCTTCACCATAGTCTATTGTGCTTTCCCTTCCTCCGTTGTTATGAAAATTAAAAAAAAATTCAGTAACATTGGCTTACAATACTGTGTAAGTTTCAGGTGTACAACTTCACACCTCAACATCTGTATTTACCCAGTCACACCTGCCACTAAAATTCTAGGTTCCATGACCACTATCCAATTGTTCCTTTTACCATCCCACCTCCTGAACCCTTTCCCTCTGAAAGCTACCTTTACTGAGGCATACTTAATATTCAAAATATTGTAAATACTGAATGCATGCATTTTAATAAGTTTGGAGATATGCATACTACCAATGATGCCATCACAGCAAAGGTAGTAAATATATCCATTACCCCCCAAAGATTTTTTGTGTTTCTTTCTTGCGTTTCTTTCTTGTGGTAAGGATATTTAACATGCACTCAAACCTTTTGACAAGTTGGTAAGCAGGTAACACTGTATTACTAATGACAGGTGCTATCTTGTATAACAGATTCAAGCAGAAGTGAGTGGACGTGCCACGGTCTCTGTACCCAAAGGACTATAGGAAGCTGACACTCATTTGTACTCATCCTTTAGGTGCTGTTTCTACACTTCAGTGATCCTAACTGAGGGCATTTCTCCTGCCACATAAACATACTTGCATATGCCAGAGCAAGTCCTAATGCCTGGGCATTAGTGCCCTTGGAAGCTACCCTCAAACAAAGCAACTGGGAAATTGGTAAATATACCAGTTCCCTCACCCTTGCGTGGATTGACTCTGTGGTCCTTATCTTATGATGTCTCCCAGAAGTGCCCAATGGGATCGAGCTCCAGTTGTACATGAGGTTAACATTCTTTTGAATGGATTCTTTAATAGCTGTCTTCCCTTCTCACTATCCCATGGAAGGAGGGAAGTTCCACTGATATGCCATGGGCTCACCTTCCAGAGAAACCACTTGCCCATCAATCCATATCTCAGGATATGCTAGTGGGGGACCCCAAAACGAAGACACTATACTCTTGGGTACTCATTTCATAAAATTTAGGGACTATAGATTGGGTGAATCATGTAGAATTAACAATATACACTAGTGTAAAATGATGGTCATTAGCCCTCACCTTTATATGAGGATTTTCATTTATTTCAATGTTACCTTACAGAACATTTTAGCCCTTTAATCTTTGACCTTCAAAACTGTGGAATATAATGAAGGTATGGAAAAAAAACATAACACCAGTGGGTCATATGCATGAATTAAATGAAACTTAGATCCTGAGTTAGTTCAGTCTGTGGACACTGCTGCAGATGCTCTTCCCAAGACCACCTGTGCATTGACTGGCTATAGACTGGAAATTTCAATGACTCCTCTCCTTGGATTTGGTTAATTTGCTAGAGCAACTCAAAGTTTAGAGAAATGTTTTATTCACTTGATTACTAGTTTATTGTAAAAGGAGCAGCCTGAAGGGAGAGATGCATAAAACAATTTATGGGAAGGGCAGGAGATTTGATGCCCTCCCCCATCTGCACATTTACTCCTGGAAAGTTCTCTTAATGCCATCCTTTCAGGTCTTCATGGAGGTTTCATTACATCATGATTGATCATTTGCACCTCAACCTCAGAGGTCAGCATTGGGACTGAAATTTCTAATTTGTAATAGCAGGGTTGGTTCCCCTGGCAGCCAGTTCATCCTTAGCCTCTATCACCACTTCATGGCTCAAACAGGATTAGAAGGGGGAATAGTAATGTTTACATGGTACCTGGTTGGTGATGGCCACAAGGACAGCAAAACTGGACAGGTGGGTGGAGTTGCACACGATGTGGCTTTCATTTACCAGTAGCAAGGAGCAGCCATCTCTAGACCAGTGTCCGCCTTCCTTTGTGCTGGCCCAGTAGACGCAGAAGACCTCTTTACGACTAAAATTTGTCTGAAACAGAACACTTTCTTGGGAGGGACTCTCTGAGTGTCAGTCTACATTGCAGGCAAAGAATGAGGAGATGCCTGTGCTGGAATACGCAGGTGATTTGTATTTTAAGTGAAGAGGTGACTACCAACAAATCTGCCTTCATAGTTTTAGCTCCATTGGGATTTCACATCTCATAAAATAAGATTCCCCCTCTCTCAGGTGCCAGAATCTTACCAGATGTCATTGGTTTTAGGGCCTTGACTTCCACAGTGGGAGAGGAAAAAAAAAAGAGTGCATTTTCTCCCTATGTCAAGTTTCCCTGGTTCCTTCACGCCAATTCTGTTCTTGACCTTTTACAACGCAATAATTGCTTCTACAGTGAAAGGGAAATGCAAGAGAGAAATATCATTAGGGAAAAGAGAGAATAAGATTAACCTTCAGTCATTTCTTTTTGTCCCAAGGGCAAGGGGTCCCTTTCATTTCCCTCTCCAGCTAAACTTCAGAGGATCAAGAATACGTGCAACACAAACCCCATCATAGAATGGGTGAGGGATCATGCAAAAATCCATCCCACAAGCCTGAGCTGGACACAGCAGATAGACAACCGAGAGGACCAGTGCATGCAAGACAAGAGAAGCAACTGTAGAGACATGATGTCACCATGCGCCCGTATGCTCTCACTGGGCTGGGAAGACCTGGGACCTCATTTTGGAGATGCTGTCAAGGAGAGCAACACAACATCCCCACACTACGGGAGAGGAAGACCAAAGATGGGGTAATTGACCCTACATCAAAAGGCAGAGGAGATGATCTACAACGGCCATTCACAGATGCCTGTATTCACAGAGAAACTTCTTCACCGACACTGGCTGGGGGCGAGACCCTACCAGAGCCATAAGGTAAAGCAGCAAAGCAGCGGAGATGGGATTGGAGAAGATGACCTGCAGCAAGAAAACATGGACAGATCACAAATGAATACAGACTGGCCACCCAACACAAACTTAAGACTGAAAACCTACCAGCAAGGCTCGCCTGGTTCCAACAACACAGTCCCTCACTCAGTGAAAGGACACTGCCAAAGGAAAGAAAGAGACTAATGGACTTAGCACAACTAGTAAACAACAAAGAGTGGGGTTTGAGAGAATGGAAGGGGCACCAGAGGGAGGAGGGAAGGGGTGGTATCCCAAAAAACACTTACAGAGGTTGTGATCTAAAGCACAAAATAAATAATATTTAAATAAATATTATATATTGAAAAATATAGTAAAAATATATGTATATAGTAAAATAATCATTACAGTAAGATGACTTAACATTCACCACTGCATATAGCAATTTTTGTTTTGTGGTCACAACTTAAATCTACCCTTTCACTAACTTCAAAAGATACAATACAGCAGGTCCTAAATAAAGTAGTTTGTTCCAGACACACAGACCAATGTAACAGAATTGAATACCCAGAAATAAAGCCACACGTATATGGTCAACTAATCTATGACAAAGGGGCAATAAACATACATTGGAATAAGGAGAGTGTCCTAATAAATGGTGCTGGGAAAACTGGACTGCTACATGCAAAAGAATGAATCTAGGCTTTTGATTACACCATACACAAAAACCAACTCAAAATGGAAAAAAGACCTGGGCATAAAACCTGAAACCATAAGATGCATAGAAGAAATTATTAGCAAAACACACAGTGACCTATATCATAAAAATATCTTTCAGGACACATCTATACATGCAAAGAAAATGAAGGAAAACATAAATGGCTGGGACTACATCAAACTAAAAATCTTCTGTACAGCAAAAGAAACAATAACCAAAACAGGTACAAAAAGGAATGGGAAAATTTTTTGATCTCCACTCAACTGACTGGGGTCTGATATCAAAGATCTACAAAGAACTCACACAACTCAACAAAATCAAAGCAAAAAGTCCACTCAAAAAGTGGAGAGAAGAATTTAAAAGACACTTCTCCAAAGAGGAAATATAGAAGGCCAACAAGCATATGAAAAAATGCTCAACATCACTTATAATTAGGGAAATGCAAATCAAAACCACAATGAGATACCACTTTACACTGGTAAGAATGTCCCAAATAAAAAAACGGGCAACACCAAGTGCTGGTGTGGATGTGGAGAAAAAGGGAAGACTCTAACACTGCTGGTGGGAGTGCAAACTGGTCCAGCCACTATAGAAGACTGTGTAGAGGACACTCAAATTCTTGAAAATGGAACTACCATTCAATCCAGAAATTATACTTCTGGGAATCTACTGGAAGGACACCAAAACACTAATTCAAAAGGACACCTGTATTTGGATGTTTATTGCAGCACTATTCATAATAGCTAGAATGTGGAAACAACCAAAATGTTCCAAAACTGATGAAAGGGTGAAAAGTTGTGGTATATTTACACAATGGAATATTATCCAGCAATCAAAAATGACAAATTTGATGTATTTGTGATAATAGGGATGGACTTAGAAGGACTCATGCTAATAAACAACCCAGAAAGAAAAAGACAAAAACCAGATGGTTCACTTATAAATGGGATATAGGGAAAACAAATAAAAGGATAAGAAAAAGTCAGAACTAATGAGCTGACAACAGAACAAAAACATATAGCTAGGGAGGAGGAGGGAAAGAGGGAAAGGATGAGCACAAAAGTTCAAGATGATGATAAATGGGTGATATGGTGGTGGGAGAACACTGGGGATTATAATGATGTTATATATATATATACATACATATATATATATACACATATATACACATACAAATAAGTAAACAATAAAAGTTTAAAAAAAGGTAGATTCATTCAACTTTAGTTTGTGATAATGTTGATGAGAAAACAAAGCCCTGACTGATATTGAAGGAAGGGGTGTTATTTGAAGACCTGATTTCATTTATATTTTGCTTAACATTGCAGTTTCCAAGAAAATACCAGTGACACCAAGGACGTGCTGTAGGTAAGTATAGGTGTTTTTAACTGGTCACCATCCTGTACTTTACACCCCCAAGCCGTATTCATTTTATAACTGGAAACTGACACCCTTTGATCACCCTCACCCATTTCTCCAACCTATCCCACTTCTCTTTGACTCTCTACCTCTACCACTGATCTGTTCTGTTTCTGAGTCTGGTTTTTTAGCTTCTGTACAGAAATGAGATCAAGCATTGTTTTCCTTTGTCTGTCTCATCTCATGTAACATAGCACCCCCAATGTCCATCCATATTGTTCAAATGTGACATATATATTTTAAAATGTCATTTATATATCATATATATATATTCAACAGAACTGATAAAGAAGAGAACAAACTGAAAATCTATGTTTGGTCATTGACTTCTGTTTTGGAGAGTAGGGGGAGAGAGAGGGCAAAGCAAAGGATGAAATAATCTTTTTGATTGCTATATGGTCTTAATAGCAAACCATGGCTTCTGTGTGGGAATGAATACTATGTCTCAGTTCAAATTTCATAGACATAAGGAAGTACCTTTAAGTGAACCAAGCACTAGACTAATACCGCCCAAGAGAAATACTGAATTTGTCACTTTTATGGAACTGGAGTTTTCTAACTGCCACGTTAAAAAAGGTAAAGAAATAAGAAAAAAGGTCCAACTTTTAATGGTATATTTTACTTAACCTTTTATATTAAAAAATAATGGACCAAGATATCTCTCTCACACCATGTACAAAAATTAATTCAAAATGGATAAAAGACTTAGATATCAGACCTGAAACCCATAACATACATAGAGGAAAACATAGGCAAAATCCTCCATGAAGTACAATTCAGAAATCCCTTTCTGGAATCATCTGCAGAAGGCAAAAAATTGAAGGAAAACATAAACAGATGGGACTTCATCAAACTAAAAAGCTTCTGCACGGCAAAAGAGACAACAGAAAAAACTAAAAGAAGCCCAACCAAACGGGAAAAATTTTTCGCCCTCCAAAAGAGTGATAAGGGATTAATAACACTGATCTACAAGGAACTCACACAACTAAACAAAAACAAAACAAGATGCCCAATCAAAAAGTGAGGAGAAGAACTAAAAAGACATTTCTCCAAAGAGGAAATACAAATGGTCAACAGACACATGAAAAATTGCTCAATATCACTAGCAATCAGAGAAATGCAAATCAAAACCACAATGATGAAAAAGATGTGGTACATATACACAATGGAGTATTACTCATCAATTAAAAATGACAGATTTGATGAATTTATGGAAACCTGGATGTACCTAGAAGAAATCATTCTAGCAGAAACGAGCCAGATAGAAAGGGACAGAAACCAAATGGTTTCACTAATATATGGTCAACCAAATGAAACTGCACAAGGGGAGAATGGGGACCAGCTGGAGCGGGTGGGAAGGGGAGGCGGTGGGTGACCCCCAGGGACTGAAATGATG
>PVHY01028624.1:0-15002 GCA_004024945.1 Uropsilus gracilis | reverse complement strand
TGTAAGCTTCAGCCTATGAAGCGGCCGGGGCCAGGGATCGCGGTTCGAGTCCCGCCTGGGGCCCGTAGTGAGACCTGGTTCCAAAAAAAAACAGCTGGGCGTGGTGGCACACGCCTGTAATCCCAGCTACCTGGGAAGCTGAGGCTGGGGATGGCTTGAGTCTGTGGTACCCCGGGCAACGAGAGCCTGCGGTTCCACAAGCAAAAATAGCGACACCTAGTCTCAAAAAAAAAAAATAAATAAATAAATAAATAAAGTAAAAGGCTACAAAATCAATATACACAAATTCATTGCATTCCTACAAACAAGTAATAACTGGAAGAGAAATTAATTTTTTAAATTTCCATTTATAGTAGCATCAAAAAGTATTCAACAATAAGGAATAACTCTAATAAAGGACATGAAAGCCCTATTCCATGAAAACAATAGATATTGCTTAAAGAAATAGAAGAAGCGAGGCGATTGAAAGATATTTCATGTTCAAGGATTGGAAGAATTAACAATATTAAAATTGTCACCTTAACCTATGCAATATACAGAGCCAACGCAATCTCTATCACAGTTTCAAAGGAATTTTTTAATGAAATTGTGTAAACATGAAACAGTTGCAATATTATATTCCCATAGACTTTGATAGGTTGCTTCTTCATTTTTGTTTTCAGATGTTTTATTCTTTGATTCCATAATTATTCACATCATTCAGTGTGTTGTTCAGTCTCCACATACTAGTTTTCCATACTTTCTTTCTGTAATTTATTCCTAACTTATCATCACTATGATCAGAGACTGTATTTTATATGATTTCAATGTTCATGTTGAGAGCTGTTTTTGTTTTTCACCCAATATGTGGTAAAGAATTTTGTAGAGAATGTCCCACGTGTCTTTGAGAAAAATGTGTTCTCAGGTATTTTGCGGTATTGTGCCTGTTTACTAGATTGATCTATACTTTCATCCCTTATTTAAAGATAATCTTCCCTTGTTAAAATCAGCTTTCTGATTTGTCCACTCATATGAGAGGAATGCTAAATCCCCCTCCTGATATAATGTCATGGCCAATGTCTGTTTTTAGATGCTTTTAATTTTGTTATTCATTCAGTTGGAGCTGAAATAATGAATTTGTCTTCCTGATTTATTGATCCATGGTCATTATATAACATTTGTCCATGTCTGTTGTTATCTATTTTAGCTGCTAGTACAATTTATCTGACATAATTATGGGTCTCCCTTTTGGGGAGTTCTAGTTGATTGTAGGATTGTTTTCCAATCCATTACTGTAAGTCTATGTTTATTTGTGGAGCTTAAATGGGCTTCCTGCAGGCAACAAGAAGTTGAGTTTTGTTTTCAGATCTAGCCAGCCAATTGGTGCCTTTTGATAGGTGAGTTCAGTTTTTATATATACAGTAAATACTAATATATTGGGATGTGTTATTGACATTTTGTCTGTAGTTTATTTGGTTCTATTTCTTTTCTTATTCATTTTTTGTGAACTTTCTTTGAATTAGATAAGTATGCTCTTTTCAACATTTCTTATAGAATCTTCTAGATTTACGAATAACTTCAGCTGCTGTCCAAAAGGCCTTTTTATCACCCTTAAATCTGAGAGTGAGGTTCACAAAGCATACTGTTCATGATTAACATTTTTATCTTTCAGTATTTTGACTATATCATTCCATTCTTTCCTTGCTTTGTGCGGTTTGATGAAAGCCTGTGCGGTGTATCTTTATAAGCTAACTGCTCTTTTCCCTTTAGCCACCTTCAATTTTTTCCTTGTCTTGTACTCTGGTCAGTTTTATCACCCAGTCTCAGTCTCGTTGCATTTAGCTCACCAGGCATTCTTCCAGCTTCAAGGACTTGTATATTTAATTCCTCTGCTACATGTGGAAAATTTTCCTCTATCATTTCCTTGAGTGTGTGTGCTCTATTTTCCCTTTTTCTTTTTGGGATACCCATTAGTCTTATACTGATTTTCTTAATATGTCGTATAATTCTCTAGTTGGTGCTTTTTGTTTGTTTAGAAAAACTTTATTAATAATGTCACTTTATTAATAATGTCACTGCCAACTCAGATCTTAGAGTGCCAGCAGTTTGTGGAGATGAAGATGTGGATGCATTGAGGGCAGATTTCCCAGATTTAGAGCCAGACATCAACTCATTAAATCTACAGGACATGTGAAGTTGCTGCCCCTGTAGTGAATATCTTGTGATTTCCTTTGATGATGATTTCATGCCTGGCAATACTAGGTTTAAGCAGTCTTCCAACTCCCTTGCAATTTTTTATCTTCTATTCTTATTTTTTATTCATTATATATATATATATATATATATGTTTTGCATTGTTGTATACTCCAAAGTTCTCCCACCACCATGTCACCCATATATCATTATCATGCTCTTGTGTGCTCATTCCTTCCTTGATTTTACCCTCCCTCCCACCCTCTCCCTGGCTGTATGCTTTAGTTCTGTTATCTGCTTATTAATTTTAACTTTTTCTTGTCTGTTTTTCTATATCCCACATATAAGTGAAATGATCTATTATTTCTCTTTTTCTGTCTTATTTCTGCTAGCATGATTCCTTCTAGCTCCATCCATGCTGCCACACATGACATGAGCTTATCTATTTTGATTGCTGAAGAATATTCCATTGTGTAAATATGTTTACACAAAAAATAAATGGTTCACACTTCTGAACCATTCATCTGTTTGGGGACATATGGGTTGTTTCCATATCGTGGTTATTGTACACAGTGCTGCAAAAAACATGGAGTACAGGCTTCCTTTCGAATTAAAGTTTCTTATCCTTTGGGTAGATTCTCAGAAGTGGGATCACTGGGTCATATGGTAGCTACATTTTCAGTAGTTTGAGCATTCTCCAGATAGCTTTCCATAGTGGCCAGACCAGTTTGCATTTCTACCAGCAGTGTGAAAATGTTTTTCTTTTCATCCTCTTCAGCATTTCTTGTTGCCCATTTTTGGGATATGGGCCATATTTAACATTGTGTGGTGGTATCTCATGGTGGTTATTTGTATTTCCCTGATTATAAGTGATGTTGAAAATTTTTTGATATGCCTGTTGGTCATTTTTATTTCTTCTTTGGATAGGTGTTTTTTAAGCTCTACTGCTCATTTATTGATGGGTTTTTTTTCTTTGTTTTTTTCTTTGTTTTATTGAATCATGTGAACTTTTTATATATCTTTTATATTGGTTCTACAGAATGCAATTTTTTTTCCTCCTATTCAAACCAGTGTCTTTTTGCTTTGGTTTTTGTCTCTCTTGCTGTACAGAAGCATTTTAGTTTGATGTAGTTGCAGCTATTTTCCTTCATTTTCTTTACTTCTATAGTTGTGTCCTAAGCCAAGTTTCCAGGGAGCAGGTCATGGTTTCAGGTCTTACGTGCAAGTCTTTTATACATTTTAAGTTTTTTTTTGTGCACGGTGTGTGGGAATCATCTAGATTCATTCTTTGGAATATAGTGATACAGTGATAACTGTACTTCTTTCCTTATGTATTCCTTGTATGTCCTTCTCTTGCCTTTTTGCACCATCTAGGACTTTCAGTACTATACTGAAAGCTGTGGTGAGAGTGGACAGTCTTGTCTTGTTCCCAATCTCAAAAGGGATACTTAAAATTCTTTTGCCATAGGACAATATTGGCTGTGGGCTTGTCTTATATTGCTTTATTATGCTAAAGTATGTTCCTTCTAATCTAAGAATTTTGAAGACTTTCATCATAAATAGATGTTGAATTTTGTCAAATGCTATCTCATCATTGATTAATATGATCATCTGAGAAAGCTAGAGAAGGAACAACCCAAAATCCAAAATTTAACAGAAGAAAGGAAATAATGAAAATTCAGGCAGAAATAAATAAAATAGAATATTTTAAAAAACCCAAAAGATCAGTGAAACAAAAAGCTGGTTCTTTGAAAAAAAAAATAAGCAAAATAGATAAATCCCTAGCTCACAAAGATTCTACTTATTTTAATAAATAGAATCATAAATGAAAGAGGATAAATTACAGCAGAAAAAGTAGAAATCCAGAGGATAATCAGATTACTATGAAAATTTATATGCAAACTTGTTGAGCAATATACGTGAGATATACAAAACTTTATTTATTTTTAAAGTTTTATAAGTATTTTATATATATATATATTCACATCATTATAATCACCAGGGTCACCTACCACTTCCCCTCCCTGGCTGCTCCAGCTGATGCCCCCCCCCCAGTTGTGTACTTTCATTTGGTTGTCCAAATATTAGTGAAAACATTTGGTTTCTGTCTTTTTCCTTCTGACTTGTTTCTGCCAATATGATTTCTTCTAGGTACAGCCATGTTACCATAAAATCATCGAATTTGTTGTTTTTAATTGATGTGTAATATTTCATTATGTATATATACCACATCTTTTTCATCTAGTCATCTGTGTTGGGTTTGCTTTTTTTGGGGGGGTTGCTTCCATGTCCTTGCAATTATAAAAAGTACTGCAGTAAACATCCGGGCACAGGTGACCCTTTGTACAAACAGTGAGGTCTCCTTTGGGTAGATTCCCAGAAGAGCAATTGCTGGATCAAATGGTAATTCCATTTTGATTAGTTTTAGGATCTTCCACACAGCTTTCCATAGTGGCTGGACCAGTTTACATTCCCACCAGCAACATAAAAGTGTTCCTTTCTCTCCACAACCATGCCAGCACTTTTTGTTGCCTGTTTTTTGAACGTGGGCCATTCTTACTGGTGTAAGGTGGTATGTCATTGTGGTTTTGAGTTACATTTCCCTGATTGCTAGTTACACTGAGCATTTTTTCATGTGCCTGTTGGCCATTTGTATTTTCTCTTTGGAGAAGTGTCTTTTTAGTTCTTCTCAACATTTTTTAACTGGATTTTTTCTTTGTTTTTGTTAAGTTGTGTGAGTTCTTTGTGTATTTTTGTTATCAGACCCTTGTATCACTTGTATGGAGGGCAAAAATTTTTTCCCACTCAGTTGGGTTTCTTTTTGTTTTCTATGTTGTCGCTTTTGCTGTACAGAGCTTTTTAGTTTGATGTAGTTCCATCTGTTTGTTTTCCTTCATTTTTTTTACCTGCTATAGATGTGTCCAGAAATGAATTTCTGAATTGTAGGTCATGGAGAGTTTTTCCTAGATTTTCCTCTATGTATGGTTTCTGGTCTTACATCCAAGTTTTTTATCCATTTTGAGTTGGTTTTTGAAGATGTACAATTTTTAGAACTACATAATCACCCAAAGTTGAACAAGGGAGAAATAGAGAACATAAACACACCAATAAAAGCAGTAAAACTGAAAGAGTAACAAACCCTCACAAAAAACAAAAGCCCAGGATCAGATGATTTCATAAATAAGTTCTACCAAACATTCAAAAATAAAATAATGTCTATCATACAAAAACTCTTAAAAAATCAAGAGAAGAAAAGCTATCAAAACATTATATGAGGCTAACATTACACTAGTACAAAAACCAAAGACAACACAAAGAAAATGCATACCAATTTTCCAAATGAACACAATCAAAATTCCTCAATGAAATATTAGCAAACCCAATCCAGTAATACATCAAAATGGTCATGCACAGGACCAAGTGGAATATATTCCAGGGACACAAGAATAGTTAAACATCTGAAAATCAATTAATGTAATCCACCCCATCAATAAAAAGAAGAATAAAACCTATATGATCTTATCAATAGATGTAGAGAAAGCATTTGATAAAGTCTAACATCAATTTTTCAAGAAAGCCCTCAAAAAACTTGGGATAAAAGGGACATATCATAACATAATAAAAGTCATACATGACAAATCCAAAGCAAACATCACTCTTAATGTTTGGAACAAGATAAATATGTCCACTCTCACCTCTGACTTTCAACATAAGACTGAATCTTAACTAGGGTAACTAGGCAAGAGAAAGACATAAAAGGAATCCAAATAGGAACAAAGTGAAACTATCATTATATGTAGATGATATGACAATCTATATACAGAATTTAAAAAAAATCCATATAAAGCTAAGTAAACAGTAAACCAGTTTAGTAAAATAACAGGCTACAAAATAAACACACAAAAATCAGTAACCTTTCTATATGCAAACAATTTATCTTAAGAAGAAGATATTAAGAAAACCATGCCATTTAAAAGAAATAATAATAAGACACAAACAAATGGAATGATATTTCCTGCTCATGAGTCAGAAGAACTAACATAAAAATGGCCATCCTACCAAGGAAATTTATAGATTCAATGCAATACCAATAAAAATCTTAGTGACATTCACAAAGAAATAGAACAAATACTATTGAAATTCACATGAACCCAAAATAAAAATCCTGAATAGTGAAAGTGGTCCTGATTAAAAGAAGGTGGAGAAATTACACTACCAGACTTCAAAAAACTATAAAGCCATTATACTAAAAACAGCATGGTATTGGAACAAAAATAGAAACACAGGCAATAGAATCAAATAGAAAGCCCAGAAATAAAACCATGTATATATAGTCAACTAATCCATGACAAATAAGCAAAGAATATATACACTGTAACAAAACCTCTTCAATAAACAGTGTTAGGAAAATTGAACTGTCACATGCAAAAAAATTAAACTAGGCTACTATCTTACACCATATTCAAAAATTAACTCAAAATGGAGCTGGGCACGGTGGTGCATGCCTGTAAGCTTCAGCCTATGAAGCAGCTAGGGCTGGGGATCGTTGTTTGAGTCCCGCTTGGGGCAACATAGCAAGACCTAGTCCTCCAAAAATAGCTGTGTGTGGTGGCTTATGCCTGTAATTCCAGCTACTTGGGAAGCTGAGGCTGGGGATTGCTTGAGTCTATGGTACCCTGGGCAGTGTCAGCCTGAGGTTCCATGGGCAAAAATAGCAAGACCTAGTCTCAAAAGAAAAAAAAAGAA
This sequence comes from Uropsilus gracilis, assembly GCA_004024945.1. NCBI lineage: Eukaryota > Metazoa > Chordata > Mammalia > Eulipotyphla > Talpidae > Uropsilus > Uropsilus gracilis. The sequence continues at coordinate 8,084 of PVHY01028624.1, read as the reverse complement.
TTAACTCAAAATGGTAAACACTTTAATGTAGGACCTGACATCACAAAACATATTGGAGTAAATATAGGGAAAACAATACTCAACATATATTTCAGAAACTTCCTTGAGGACTCATCCCTGAGAAATAAAAATGCAAATGGCAAAAATAATTTCAACATCCCCAAGTATCAGGGAAACACAATAAAAAGAGATACATGTCAATCCAGCTATAATAATTAGATACAACAAATACTATAAAGGATACAGAGATAAAGGAACCCTCTTATACTGCTGGTGGGATAGTAAACTGGTCCAACCACTATGGAAACTTGTATCCTTAGAGCATTAAACCTGGGTATACCATATATCCCAGTGATTCCATGCCTAAGAATCTACCCAAAGAACACAGAAACACTAATTTGAAAGGATACCTGCATTCCTATTTGTACTGCAGTGCTATTTACAATAGCCAAGACATGAAAACAACTCAGATAATGTTTGGTATGTAAATGACTCAAAAAGCAGTGATATATTTACACAATGGAATATTACTCAGCAATCAAAAAGACAAACTTATGCCATGTTCAGCAACATGGATGGAGCTCTACATGACTATACAAGCTGAAATTAGAAGAGAATGATAAGTAACACATGGTTTCATTCATATGTGGAATACAAAGGAACAAAATATCAAAAAAAGAGTCAGAACTAACCAGCTAACCATAGAACAGAAGCATACAGCAAAGGAGAGGGAGAAAGCAAGGACAAAACAATGGAGGAAGAACACAAAGGAGTATGGTGATGGTTCACAGGTGATATGGTAGGGGGGTGAACCATGAGGATTACAATGATGTAAGAAAAAAATTCAAATAAATTTAAAAAAACAATCATTTGGTAGTCTCTTAACTTCCTGTGCATTCATATTTAATTTATTCTTTAGGGTTGGGAAATTCTCCATTATTATTTTAAAGGATTTCCATTCACATTTCTCTCTTTACCTTCTGAGTTCCCAATTCTAAAGTTTCCTCTTTTAATTGACTGATATTTCTCATAGTTTCCTCATTTTTACTTCATTCTCTTCTAAATGTATGATTTTGTTGAGTCTTCTAGTTCTGAAAGTTTTCTTCCACCTGTTTAATTCTAAATTTGTGTGAAGTACAAACTGTCTCCTTTGAATATTTTACATTTTGGAACTCTTTGGCGAAGAACTCTGTTCCTAATCTCCTTCCTAAAATTTTACACCTGCTTATTAGCCTTTGACTGACCTTCCTGTAGCTCATATGATAGTCTATTTCTGTAACCTTTATTCTGTAACCTATAGGACTTCTCATTTTGCATTTTCATCTATTTTCAGATGCTCTTTGATGCTGGCATGTGAATTTCCTTATTTTCTATTTGGGATGTGTGTGTTTGGGGCACTGGGAATCTAGTTTTGGTTGCTTCTCTTAATTTAACTTGGCATAAGGTAGGGACAGGAGCTGAGTCTGGGATTTTAATATTCCATCTCAACTAAGGATTAAATTTGTTCACCTGTAATATAACCAATCCTTGACACCAATTGTCATGCAAGCAGCCTGTTCCTGATGCCAACTGTGGTGCAAGCATCAGGCTCATCAATCTGTGTAGGTTCTTTATTGGTTCTAGGTGAGTTAGTCAAGCTTTTCTCTCTATTGTCCTGCATAACCAGCACCTGGGGTATTGTGTCTTTCCCATAATTGTGCAGTCCAGTGTATGCATGTGTAAGTGTGCACACCTGAAAGAGGGGATAAAGGGATGCTAAGGACATATGCATGAGAGAGAGAGCCCAGGGAAAGAGTATGTAGATTTTTGGGGGTCTTGCCTGCCTCCCAGCCCTGGACACTGGACCCTGGCCCTGCCTTGTGCTGCCTGATGTATCTGTACAACTACCAGAATCAATAAAAAAAACCTATGAAGATTTCTGAGCCTGATGCTTCCATGATCATGGGCATCATGAACAGGCTGGTTGCCCTAAAATTGGTCACAAGGATGGGACGGTTATATGACAAGTAGTTATACAGACATACAAGGTAGGGTGGATGCATGGGAAAGGGGGATCTGGGGGCAGGAAATCCTCCCTAGCCCCCCAGGGATCTTCATGCTTTCTCCTTCTGGCATTCTCTTGTTCTCTCTGCACTCCCCTCTCAGGGTAATGCCACCCTTTTATCCTTTCTTCCCAGCCACATGCATATACCCACTGGGCCCAGTGCATACATAATCATAGGATGACACAGTGCCACAGCTGCCAGTTATACAAACTAATGGTGGAAAAACACTGACCATTTCACTGACCCTCTATCACCTCTTTCTCATCTTTCCACACAAGCTGTATTCTGAACTTGCCTTAACTTTCTGCTCACCCTCACTGTTGCTCTTTTCTGACACAAGTAATGATCTATGAATCTTGAATCTCCTGGTGGGTCTGGACTACTAGGCTCATGCTCCAGGACAAGGTCTTTCTTGGCAGAGAGTTGGTATTTTGCCCATGTGGCAGGTGGGCATGTGCTGCCTTGTTGCTAGAATCACCAGGAAGAGTCAATGCCATCACATCCCTCCTTCGACTGCTACTTTTGGGAGGGTCTAGAATATCTAAACACCCTTTTCCCCCTAATATATTCATAAATTTTCTCATAAATTCTCTTTCTGCTTTAGGGGTTTTTTTGGAGTTTGGCCTGGCTTAGTCTGATGTCTCTTTGACCTCTTCTAGTGAGGGAGGAAAGCTATTTTCAGTGTCTATGCCAGCCACAGAGTAGTTTGAATCCAAAAAGTTCATATTGCCCTGGGTTAGGGTGTGTCCACATGTTTGTCAGCAAAGTTCTTCCAAGGAACTTCACAATGCCCCTTGTCACCCCATTGTGGTGAGACTGTTGATGGCTGGGATAGCTAATATCCCAGTCAGGCTCCCCTTCACTTCCTCCTGTTCCTTCCCCTCAGCAGCCATCAACTGTAGTTTGGGGAGCTTTGTGGATAGACAAGACAGAGGTTACTGTTTCAGAGAAGTTGATTCCAACCTCTCAATTCTGCCATATTGTGGATGGTGTCTCCAAGTTTTGCAAATTTTAAACATTGTGTGTCTACTTTATCTCTTGAATTATATTTTCACAATATCAATTGTATATTGATGTTTTAGTTGTTTTGATGAGGCTGCTTTCAAGTGTAAAAGAAATGGATAGATTTAAAAACTGATAAACCTAGAGTGTATTAAGATATTAAATAATATTTTAGTGTGCATTGAGAAATAGAGGTGAGAAATATATGTATAAATAAATAGCTTTTCATTAATTTAGTATCCCAATGGTTAGAAGTATTAATTGTATCCTTCAATTTATGTATCCTAATGCAGTTATACAATACCTTCCCTGGATGTAGGTTAAGGGCATTGCTAAATCTTTACCTTAAGCATAGAGCACACAATTAGATACTACTTGTCAAAGTCAAATAGTTTTTACAGAATGAATGTTGTAAGACTACTCCCTAAACTGATTTCTAGCAAATCTGTCCTTATAAACTTGTTGTTCTTGCTGTTGGTCGAATCATAAGCTTCTGACATTTACTGATATTTGAGAATCTCTTTCCAGGTCTCCGTGGTTTGGTAAAAAGCTCTTGCCTACAATATACAACAATTGAGTACATGCCTAAGAGTCACAATTAGGCTGACTACAGCCTGTGAATTAGGAAATTTGACATGATAGGTCTGGAGAATAGAGCTACCTGACAAATCAGTATACAATATATTGATCATCAGAGTATAAAATGCACTGTGTCATATCAATTACTCTCTATGATTCTGAGGAGGGTCATTTTCCCCTCAGTTTTGAAGTTAGGGGTCCTGCAGCTCTGACCACTACATCTGGCTGAGACCATATATCTAAGCAGTGGCAGAATCTAATTCCAAACTATGTAAAGATATTGAAACTCCATGATTTTTTCTGATTTTATGCCATAAGTAGAGAACCATTTGTGATTCTTATCTAATTTATGAAACACTCCATAAATGAGGGCAGCCAAACACTATTTCACTGTTGGAATAATGGTAATAATGATATTGCCTTTTCACTGGGTTTCTATGGTGCTGGCAAAGGATATCATTAGTGAATTGGTGATAATATCAGTGAATAGGGTCACATGCCCTTCTCTATATTAGGACATCTCATAATCTTATGGCAGAAGAAAAGTAATGTTTGCCTGGATAACTCAAGAGGTTAGATGATGCTGGAAGTATCACAAAACAAGTTGTTTTGATATTAACATAATCCACTGATGCGGAATGGGCCACACATGACATTGCACCAGAATGTGTTGAGATGTTTCTAGGGCCAACATGGGGTCTGCAATTAGAGTAGGCAACTACATAGCCTTAAGAGCCACAGAATTGATATTTCCTCATCTGTGAAATCAGATATTCAATGAAATAATCACCTCAAAAATTTTAGGCCTAGATCAATGATTTGATCTCTAACAAAGTATTACAAAAATGAAAAATTACTAAGGACCTGCAAATGATAAACTTTTAAGATTTTCATATTATTCTGGATTCAGAAATTATTTTTGAAATGCTATGTCACTAAAAGTGTTGGTATTTTGATAAATAACTTCACAATCACATATGTGCAGTTACCGGAAGAAAACAAATTTTCAAATTAAGATTCTAAGATGATATTTATTTTTGTTTCTATCAAACGTCTTGCTAACAGCAGAGTTTATTTAATCATAGAGTTTCATGACAATTGATATTGCTACTACTCCTTTCTTCCTCTGATACCCTCTTTCATCTTCACTGTAGCTTCTGAGTTTTTGTCCTATCTCTCCATCACTCCCCCCATCTCATTTTTAAGCTCCTCTTGTGCATTTTTCTTTGCTAGAAGCTTCTGGTGCTCTCTACACCAAATCCATGAGTGACTTTATCTATCCCTATGATGTCGATGACCCAAATCTACACCCCAGCCTGGTTCCAGGGCAGAGTTTCAGATCCGTTACTTTACCAGTGATAAATGTCTCTCAGTTGTCCCAGTTTCCCCTCACAAGTACTCCTCTTTCAAGTTGGGGAATGAATGACATCATCTCTCATCAAAGTCACTCTTTATAAATCACTTTTTATAGAAATAGCTATAAAGAGTCAATTTAAAATTATACCTGGGTCAAACAAGCTAAGTGTTTAAGATGCTAAGTAAATAACATTCATAACAAGACAGGAATGGGTGTGAGAGACTGTGGCAAAGTAGAATTACAAGTTCAGTCTGACACAATGAGGGCTTTGTTTTTGATTTCAATATGAAATTGCTATTTTTAAAAAATGTTGACAACTAAAAATTTAAAATAATATGAACTAACCAAAATAGGTTTGGTAGGCTGTTATTTGCAAGTTCTGTTCTAGAACAGTATTATCTTTGATTCCCAAACTATTTTTTAAGCAAATTAAATTATACCTGTTTGGAAGTCCAATTTAGAGAGTAGTCACTGTTTACACAAAAATGTCAAGTATTATGATTCTCCATGATTAAAATAGTTTGTATCTTATAAATCTACTAGATAAGCTGATTGTAAAACCTTCAAAAGAACTAAAAATATTTCCTTGACAACTTGTTAGTAAGACCTCCCTAATTTTGCTAAAAATATGGCAAACATTGTAAAATATTCATAATAGTTTATGTGCACATGATGATGAAAACCCTTGCATTGTATGCCTGACTGTGAATGGTTCATGTCATGTAAGGTTGTCTCTGTTGAACTTGGTGCTGACTCTGGCAATCCCTTAGTAATTACACCTTGGTTTGCTGATTTGCCAGCAAAACACATCAATTTCCCCCACAGCTGATTGCATCAGGTAAAATAAATGAAATACATTTTTCATAGAATGTTGTTTTCCAAATTTCAAATTTATGAGATTTCTCTCACACCATGTATTTATGCAATCATTTCCCTTTTAACTATCACAAAGTTCCTTAGCCTGTAGTGCTCACTTTTAGTCTTTATGTGATCCCATTGTGTCTTTTTAATACAAAACAGTAAGAATGTTGAAAGAGCAGGTGACAAGAGCCCAAGATTATGTTGAAAGCAAAAATGAAATTACCTCCACATGTGCCAATATTGGGTGAATAGATGGTGTTGCTTTGGCTTTATAAATGCATGGATTAAAAAACATATTTGATATTAACTTGTGAGTGATATTAATTTGTGAACTTCCATAATAGCAAATAGTAGTGATGTTTGTGTTCAACCATACCTGGCACTGCTAACTCATTTTTTTTTTTTTTAACCACTGATTAGAGAAGCTTTAGTGTGATCTTCGGTGTGTTAGACTTGGTGTGTAACACATTTGATTGCTGTTTGGGCACTTTAACAAAAGTGCAGAACTTACTGAAGTATTAAGTATTTCAATATTAAATATTCCAATGTAAATAACATATGAAAGTGAATTATAAATAATTTACACATTGAACACCCACACCACAACAGTCAGCCGATCTGGCTAAGCACAGTTCAACTCACCAATGAGATACATGCCGATCCAATCTCCAGCGTCCACTTCCTCCTTTATATCCCAGTGGATCACCAAGTCCTGTGAGTGCCCTATAGAATAGTATGAGCTGCTGACCATGAGAGTGGAGCGGCTGTCTGAGGTGACGAGGTCAGTGTCACTGGTTGAGCGGGGGATGGTGACAGTTCCATGGGGGCCGGTCCTGATGGCCATGCTGTGGAACTGGCTGGGGTTGTAGCTGTGGCGCAGGGGCTCTTTACACCGCCTTCGGTTCTGAGAGTTTCTAGATGGAGATGCCATGGCAGCCAGGCCTAAAAACCTGTTCTGATATAGATTCTGTGGAAGCAAACAAACAATCAGCAGGGGGCAGGAGATTGCCAGCTACAAGGTCCCTGTCTTTATAGGAAACAAAGAATGGACTAGGAGAAATGAACTGTGTGTGAGAGGCCTTCTGAGGACAGATAGTAGTGCTGGCATAGCACAAGACAGATTAAAAAAAGTAAATGCAAGCTCTCTAAGGGGGCATGCATTTCCATGCTCTGCTAGAGTCTGCCTCCCCCAGCTCATTCTTGCTCATTCTGACTTGGTATTAGAAGAGTGTGTATGCAATGGTCCTGTAGGTATGACTGCCCCCAAGCAAAGCACAATCTCTTGAATTTCCCAACTCTAATTTGAACCAGTTCCAACCTTTAGGATAACTGATGGTTATTATAGTGAATATTTTCGTGATTCAAGACCCTATACAGTCCAGAACTCACAGTGATCCCTGCTGGACAAGGTAGCCATTCCGTCTCCACACACAACACTAACTCTACAGAATGTCCCTGGACCATCTAAATTTCAGTTAAGGATCTTAACTGAAGGATAGTAACCTTCAGACACCACTATTTTCAATAAAATCCAATCTCAGATGATTGTGTCTCTATCAGAAGTAATATTTTTATCAAAACTATTGCACCTGATGAAAATAAAATATACACTTTTTATTGTTCATAACATTTAGAACTGAAAAGGAACTGAGTTGCTTCAGAGCAATAGCAACTATTTTGGATATAGATAAATTTAAAAACATGGAAAGAAGGCAACATATAGAACAACTTGTATAAGGTATTCTATTTTGATGCAAGCAGGCAAGAGTAATTTTCACTTTATCCAAGTATACTAAAATTAGGATTTAAATATACATTTTTGAGGTTTCTGGCTCTAGAAGTACAGGCTATCCTACAAATAATAATACTTTTAAGTTAAAAATTACTGTTTAAAAGTGTGTTGAATCATGCACTATAGATCCCAGATGCAATTAGATTCTAACACCAGTCTAGTCTTTATATTACATAAGTCTTTGCAGTAGCAATTTACACCTGCATTCCCCAACACCCTCCTCCCCCCCTTGTAGAGTAAAAGAGTCAGACCTTTTCCATCATTACCCTCTAAGACCAGCATCTGTGGTAGTGTGCTATCCCCATGATCGTATACACCTAGGTCTAATGGGCAGGAACCTGTGTGAATGTGCTCACCTGGGCCTGTGAGGATGTGACAAAGGGGCAGCTTTGACCTACAGAGGAGGGGGGGAGTAGAGAGAGGAGGAAGAGGAGAGAGAGTAAAGAGG
>PVHY01028623.1:0-15030 GCA_004024945.1 Uropsilus gracilis | reverse complement strand
GAAAGAAAGAAAGAAAGAAAGAAAGAAAGAAAGAAAGAAAGAAAGAAAGAAAGAAAGAAAGAAAGAAAGAAAGAAAGAAAGAAAGAAAGAAAGAAAGAAAGAAAGAAAGAAAGAAAGAAAGAAAGAAAGAAAGAAAGAAAGAAAGAAAGAAAGAAAGAAAGAAAGAAAGAAAGAAAGAAAGAAAGAAAGAGAAAAAGAAAAGAAATGGACATCAAAAGTGCCTTTTACAAGTTTTCATTACTGGGAAAAAATGGTGACTATGAAAAGATGAATGTTAGCTTAGGATGCTCAATTGGCAACACAGATGTCTACTCAATCACGCTGGTACATTCTTTTGAAGAACGCCATGTCGTGGGTCAGTTATATACTGGTCTATGGCAGTTGTATCTCCAAAGCACCTCTCAAGGTAGCTGGGCCCCAAGAAGTCACTCAGGTGACTCATCATGTGAGGAAAACATGAATTAAAACTGCAGTGAGGTAGTGATAGGGGTGCTGTGGTGACATTGGGGGACTGTGGCCTCAGCATGATAGTGCTGCATTAAGATGGCAGCCATTGTGCCTGGTGGGTGGAGACCTGGAGAAGGGAAGCCAAGGCTTCTTGTGATAGGAGCAAAGTGAGGGGATTTAAGGAGGAGAAGGGAGAGAGCAGAGGAGCAGCAGGAAGGTTGGAGGCCTCAGAGCTGCCGCTGCCATGTGCGGCAGCAGGGCAGGGAAGGGGTCATGCTGTGAGCTTCCATCCCCAGCCTGGGCCGGTGAGGAGCCCAGGGAAGCATGTTGGAGAAACGTGTGACCTGTGTGAGCTGACTTGGAAACATGGTACTCGAAAAATTAACTGTGAAACTGCGAAGTCTGGGAGTTGTCTGGAGACCTGAAGAGAACTTGCTGTGTTGCTGTTCTCATCATGAGATGCCTGGAGGGGTTGCTGCTGCTGTATTGAGTGAGTCTTGCTGGTTTGGGGCCACTTTAGAGTTGATGCTGAAAGAACATTGGAGCTGTGCCTTTTGGAGGAGGATTGATGACGCCATCTTGGTTTCTTCATCTGGCTTGAAGGTGGGGCAGCTGCCATCTTGTGGACACACATGCGGTTTACGGACTAGAGACTAAACTGGTTGGTGAGATCATCGAGAGGGTCCATTGTCTGTTTTCTTTTTAATGAGTACATCTGTTTTTGCCTCTTCTTAAGGTTAGTGTGGTCTTGCTACTGCTCGTGCAGGCTGGGATGAACTTGATGAGTGGCTGGGTGTAAAGGGCCAGCTGCTCCCATTTGCAAGTTTATTTATTTTTATTTTTTGAGACTAGGTTTCGCTATTTTTGCCCATGGAACTAACTGCAGGCTCACGTTGCCCAGAGTACCACAGACTCAAGCAATCCCCAGCCTCAGCTTCCCAGGTAGCTGGGATTACAGGCATGTGCCACCACACCCAGCTATTTTTTTGGGGAATAGGTCTTGCTGTGTTGCCCCGAGTGGGACTCGAACCACGATCCCTGGCCCGGGCTGTGGCTTCCTAGGCTGCCACCTACAGGCATGCACTGCCATGCCCAGCCCCCACTTGTAAGTTTAAATTCTCTGCTTTGCCTGTTTCATTACTGATTTCAGTAGCATCTCCCCTGTAAGCATATCCTGTATTAGCTGCAACCACAAGTGTTGGTTGGGGGGTGGGGAAAAAGACACTCCTCTATTGCTGGTGGGAGTGTTAATGTGGTGCAGTCTCGATGGAAAAGAGGAAGATTTCTTTAAAAAATAAAAACAAATACCGTGTGACCCAGCATGACCGAGTCTAGGGGTTCATCAGAGACTGGCCAGGAAAGCCATGTGCCCCCCACACTCGCAACGGCCCAGATGGACTCAGTGTGGAAGTGCCTTGACAGACGATGAGGGCAAGAAGTTGTGGAACAGACTTGAGGGAAGAGGACCGAGCTGCTACGCATGATGACATAGTGCCCTTGGGGACAAGCCACACCACTTTGGAGGTGATGGTGCTAAGCAGAACGTCAGCAGATAGCAGGCGGCTTCACTCCGCTCTAAAGTATAAATAACCAAAGAAACTGAGCTGCAAAAGCACAGCAAACATTTCTCAGATTCTATGAGAATGACACAGGTTCCCAGAGGGAACAGGCAGAAGGGAGGAGCGGCTGATGTTGGCTGGGGCATCTGGTGGTGGGTGAAGCCAGCGCATGCATGGTGGTGAAAAGCTGTCCCCCCCCCAAATTCTATTAAAGACTGAAGCCTAGGCCCTGGAACGACCCCACAGGGCTGGGCTATTGGCAGTGGCTCTGCTGTGGGTACCCCGTTGACCCCTGGGCCCTCGGGAACACAGGAGTGGCCACCTGGGGCAGGGAATGAGCAGAGCTGGCTGCCTCCATGGGGAACGCACTCGTTGAGAGCCGCCCCTATCTGCCCCCAATCCACCCCCAGTCCTTCGTGGCTTCGGGGCTCAGCCAGGGACCCCAGGTGCCCACAGCCTGAGCTGCCCACCTGGGCCGGTCACCTTACCCCGAGCCACACAGTGATTGATGTGTGTGTGGTGGCCTGGAAGTGGCTTCTGGGTGACGACCCTGCGGGAAGTCAGGGAAGATGGGGTCCAATGCCCAAGGTCCCTCCTCCAGCTATACCCCTTCAGCCTGCACCATTGACCTGAGGGACCCCATGGAGAGGACGGGGCGACTCAGCCTGGTTTGTGGAGATTCTGACCACAGGCTGGCACCCCCTGCACCCAGATGGCCACAGCATCTCAGGCCTGCTGGGACACGCCTGAGGACACGGCGTCCGGACGGCGCCCAGCTGCAGGACCTCAAGCCGTGTACCTGGTGCTCGCTGCTGGGCAGGACGGGCAGATGCCCATCTCAGATGCGCTGAGATGTGGGTCCTGGACGCAGCCTCACACGTGAGGGGGATGTGAGTGCAGAACTGGACCAGGAAATGCAGGCAAGAGGCACGGACAGCTGCTCTGTGTGGATGCTCATGGGAGGGGACGGGCAGAGGATGCGGATGGCCAGGGCAGGCGGTGGGGGTGGAAGAAGGTCACTGTCCACAGGGCCCAACTGGTGGCCAGTCAGAGGCCAGGGCTGACCGCAGCTCCTCTCGCTGCACTGCTCATATGGGGTACCATCGCAGCACCAGTCTGCGTCACACACACATTCTCGCCTCTCATCTCACGCTACGCTCTCGGCCCACAGGGTTCCAGGCCCAGGAAGGATCAGGAAGGACATACGGCCACCCAGGCCCCAGGCCTGACCGGGGAGGGTGCGTCCCTCAACCCCGCCTGGGGGAGGGGGAGGGTTCGGCGATGGGCATCAGGGACCAGATGTCTCAGGAATCAGGGTGGCCGGCCGGCATGAGCCCGGACACTGGGAAGAGTGGATTCTTCCAGCAGTTGGCGGTGGTTGTCCTGCAGCCCGGCCGGGGGCAAGAAAAAAGAAAAGCAAAAAGCAAAAAGCAAAAAAAAAAAAACAACCACAGACCAACGCTGCAGACAGCTCTGAAAAAGCGGCTGCGAATTGACCGCGCAGCTGCACCATTTATTGGCCAGCGGCTCCGTGCTTACACCTGTGTAAAACGCTTTATACATATTCTTTACAATCTGTACATATATTAAATGGCTGGATCGTAAATGCTGCTCTAGGAGGTCTTATAAAAGGAATCAAGGCGGGAAAATCACTTATAAAACCTTAACAGAAACCCGTGATTGCCACGAACCAAGTTCGTGCTCATCTCCTCTCCCACTCGTTATTTATTTTCTTTTTGGTTTTGCTTGACGGACGCTGGCCCGGACGTGGGGCCCCCGTGGCCGCTGGGGGCGGCAGGGGGATGGACGCCGAGCAAGTGCGTGTAAGGCAACGGTGTGGATGGGGCGCGCGTGGGGCCGGAGGGCTGGACGGCAGGGGGGTGGGGCGGCCGGGGGGAGCAGATGGGATCATCAGAAAGAGGGTCCCTCTGACCCGGTTCCTAAAAGCCCCAGGGAGCTGGGGGAGCTGGGGGTGCTGCCCTCACCAGCCCCACACACATCCAGGCACAAGGAGCTGTTTCCCCACCCCGCAGCGGGTGCACCGGCCTGTGGTCCAGGGCCAGCGGCCAGCTCTGCTCCTACCAGCCTGTCCCGTTCTAACGGACAAGGGGGTAAGGCGCGAGGGGGTCCCCTCCTCTCAGCGGCACCCCCAACCCCGAACAGAGCCAGGCCCCTCAGAAGAGGGCGCAGCCCTGGCGCTGGGCGGGGGCCTCGGCACCAGAGCCCGGCCAGAGGTGGCCTGCAGCAGAAGCCCGCAGGTGGACGATGTGGACACGTGGACCCAACTCCCGCTGGGCGGCACCACGCCCCGGAGACGGCGACTGTGATCGTCCGACGTGGGCAGGAGCTGCAGGAGGCAGGCGACTTGTGAATGACGACTTCACGGCAACACCAGGGCCAGCCCCCCGTTTTCATTCAGAACTCTGATAAGCATGTTCCGGGAAGAGAGACGTCCCCATGGGGTGGACGCAGGCGAGAGGCCGGGAGCTGTGTGGTCCCCGCTGTCCACGGTGGGTTGGATACCGACGCTGGCCGGAGGCGGAGGCAGTCCTGGGCGTCCTCTCCGCGTCCTCCGCGGTCTGCATGGCTCTACATGACTGGGAAGCGGCCGAGGGCCTGCCTCAGCTTCTCGGCAATCTGGGGGGACAGAACAGGTCTCAGGGACTGGGCGGTCCTGGCCTCAGGGCCCTGCTGCCTCCAGCTCACAGCCAAGCACTGCGAGCGCCAAACTGGCCTCTGCGTCCAGTACCTCCCGCAGCCCTCCCCCCACCACGTGCTCCCTGCACCCCGCTGGCGCTGCCCACAGGGAGCTGCTGCCCTTGGGCCCAGCCGCCCTTCTGGACCCTTGCCCGCCTCCCAGGAGCTGAGCGGCGGGGCCACCTCGTGGGCTGTCCAGCTGCGGCCTGCGCTGGGCCCTGCTCTCCGGCCTCAGGTGGTCACGCGTGGCTCAGGGGCAGCAGCGCGTGCTCTGGCTCGGTCACGCACACGCCAGCCACACTGCGGTCCCCTCCCGTGAGCTGCAGCGAGCGTTCACGGTGGACAGGGCTGCGCCATGGGGTCACCATGGTGGCCCCGGCCCCCCCAGGCACGGGGTGGTCCATGGGACGATGTGGGTGTGGATGGCTGGGCAGCCCAGCGGGAGCTGCCCAGAGGGGGTGGCTCCCTGGAAACATGTCTCCAAGGCCAGCGCCTCTCACAGGCACAGAGCACGTGGCGCCCCCTCCCTGCCCGGACCCGCTGCGGCTCCGTCTCCAGTCCGGGAGCAAGGGGCCTGCCACCCACTGCCCAGCCACGCCCTGCAGCACCAGGGCCCAGGGAGACCCACCGGCAAGGCAGGAGCAGCAGCAGGACTTGCCCTCAGACGCAGGGGCTCCTGCACCAGCCAGACACCCCCCATCCCAGTTGCTGGCAGAATGGCCTCAGGGCACCAGGGTTTGCACTTCACTATTGTTTTCTAAGATGCTGAGGTCCTGCAGGCCCTGCCCTGAGCTCTGCTGGTCCCTGCGAGCACACTTCCCCCACTCCCCTGCCCCCCCCATCAGCACCGAGCGGTGCCAGGCCGCTCCAGCTGGGCAGCTCTCCCGGTGACCTCACCCCTCACCAGCTGCACCAGGCGCAGGCAGCCCGGGAGGGGTGGGACTGGCACAGCAAGGACGTCTGGGCCCCCGGGGACATGGGCCAGGAGCAGAGCAGCCTCCGAAAACTCTTTCGAGCAAAAAGGTTGCAGGTCAAAGCCTGGAAACGCCCCACGAGCGAGTGTCTCCCCGCGCAGACACCGCCCCCGACTCACCGTCTCGTAGAACTGCACCTGCTGCTCCAGGTAGAGGCGGATGACGCTGTTGTAGTCATAGATGCGGTTGCTGTGGAAGTGGTTCATCTCGGCTGCAAGCAGACAGCGCCGTCAGCTGGCCCAGCCCCGAGCACCCACGTTAAGCCCAGAGGCTTCCTCTTGGAAGGCGCCTCTGCTCCACTACGAAGCTGCAAGGCTCCAACCCCTCCTCCCCCCCTAAAGCTGTAGGCAGTGAGGACTCTCAGAGCAGGGGCAGTGGTGTCCACACCAAGGCCGCAAAGGCAAGGGGCCTCTCGATGTTTCCAGGAAGCGACAGGCTTGCCCAGGGGCCGGTGGTGGCCCTCAGGGTCCAGGTGGGCACGTGTGAACGAGCCGGCGGCCAGCAGCCGGCACAGGTCTTCCCAGCACAGGGTTCGGGAGGCTCTCAGAGCGGCTCTCACCGAGCTGCTGGCCGTGTCCCTCTAGCAAGGGGAACCCCGGCCGCGCCCCTTCTCTGGGCCAGGACAGCCTGCGTGTTAGGCCGCAGCCTCTGCCTCACCTTGCAGGGCGTACGACATGGTGCCTACGCGTTTCACCATGTTCTGCTTGTCCTGGGGGGTGATCTTGCTGGTGGCGACCAGCTTGTCGCTTTCCTTCACCTTTTCTATGGCTCCCTGTAAGACACAGGACGGGCAGGTGTGAAGGGTGTGGGCCAGAGGACCGGGCGCCCGTGCGGGCAGCGACGTGGCGGACATGTCCCGCAAGCAGGGCCCCCACCCCGAGCTGGTAGGTGCCCGGGAAAGCGCCTGTCAGTGGCTGAGCGACCGCGCTCCCCGCCCGAGAAGACGGGAGGCCATGTCTGTGGCGCTGCAAGCCACGTCCCACCACGGGGGAGTCATGCAACCAGGGACAGTCCAGCCCAGCCCTCCCTCAGAGAACAGGGCACTTGGCGAGGTGGGCATAGGGTGCTGGCAGGGGACACGTGAGCCACTGCCATTTCCCAGGGAAGCCCTGACCAAATGTACATTCCCGCTATGAGCGATGAGGCGGCTGCACAGGCCGCAGGCCCCTCCTGGCCTGGACCACCACGTCAGGACTACAGCTCACGACTCAGAGCTGTCAGGGGAGAGGCCCCGGCTCTGTGCATGTTATGGGTGTGGGCACATACTGAGAGCACCACCTCACGCAGCCACACGCCGTCCCCGCGCTGCAAACGCTGCAGCTCTGCTCTCCACGGCTCCCTTCTGGGCACGCAGCCCCAGGAAGGGACGCACGGCTGTCAGGCCAGCTGTACTCCACGGCGACGTGGTCACGGCTGCTGAGATGCCGCACAGCCCGGAGCCCACCCTTGGCCGTGCAGACAAAGAAATGGCCTCGGTTGTCCGTGACCGTCTCCGCGGGGGCACAGAGCCGCCCCTTCACGATACACAGCGGGAAACTGCAGGCTGGAAGGGGTCACCTGCCGGGACTAGTAAAGCCCTTTGCAGAGATTCCCCCGATAAGGCCACAGCAGGCCATGGCCGGCAAGATACATGCAGCTCTGGGGTGACAGGGACATTTTAAGGAGAAAACCAGAGCCAAAATATAAGGACGCCCTGCACGATGGGAATCACGGTTTCGACTGGTATAAAAATGGACCGTTTCACTTTCACAGGCACCTGCTCCATAGGCTGGGGGGGCGGGGGGGGCGGACTTGTCCGAGCAGCACACAGGGCCCTCGCCAACGGGCGGAAGTGCTAGTCCTGTCGCCATCATCGCTTTGCTTGGCGGGTGCTTGAATTACGGGCACCAGGGGAAACTTGTCCTATTTCTAGTTCTCCCAAAAGAAGCTTTCCACAGAACGAAGGCAAGTGAGACCACCCGTCTGGCCGGACGCGGTGAGGAAGTTGACTCTGCTGATGGCCGGGAGCCGGCCCTGGTTGGGGGCTGTGTCGGGGGTGAGGGCCCAGGCCGGCCAGCCCACCCAGCCGGCCAGCCCACCCAGCCGGCCAGCCCACCCAGCCGGCCAGCCCACCCAGCCGGCCAGTCAGCCCACCCAGCCGGCCAGCCCACCCAAGCAGCCAGCCAGCCAGCCCACCCACCCAGCTCTGCGAGCGGTTACCTTGTGGGTGCCAATGATGTCAGGGAAGCAGCCGAGGAAGCCTTTGTACTCGTGGTTACACTCCATCAGAAAGTGGAGGTCTTTCTTGGGCTACAAGGAGACAAGGGGTGGGGGGGGGATGAATTCACACAATCTCAGAAAATGGAATGGAACTGGCATCTGTGGCGTCCACTTGCAGGTCCTCCAGGCACCACCTTCAGGTGCTCAGAGCTAAGCGCTCAGCCCACTTTCCCTCTGAGAAAAGCACACCCAAGATCCTCAGTCAAGGGCTGGGGAGAGGATGACCACACAGCAGACAGTTCTTTTTTTTTTTTTTTTGAGACTAGGTCTTGCTGTTTTTGCCCGTGGAAGCGCAGGCTCCCGTTGCCCAGGGTATCACGGACTCAAGCAATCCTCAGCCTCAGCTTCCCAGGTAGCTGGGATTACAGGCGTGCACTACCACGCCCAGCTGTTTTTTCGGAACTAGGTCTTGCTATGTTGCCCTGGGCGGGTCTCGGACTGCGATCCCCAGTCCCAGCTGTGCTCCACAGGCTGACGCTTACAGGCACGTGCCACCGTGCCCGGCTTAGCAAACAGTTCTTAGGTCGACTGGTAAAGCCTGTGACCGTGGTGTGGCCGGAAACACAGCATGGCTGGGGAAACCGGCTGACACTCTGCGCTCACATAGGAGCCAGGACGGCGTCATCACGAGCGTCTACCTCTCAGCAGAGAATACGAAATCAATGAGCGGTCACTTACAGAAAACTGAGTTTTCCCTTTTCCCTGAATTACAGTTTGGAGTCATGACGCTGCAGCTCTGAAAACTGCCGTTTCCACAGGCCGCAGGAGGGCAGACGGGGCCGCAGGTACGGGCACACAGGGCGGTGCTTCTGCCTCTGGAGAAGGACGTCTGCTCAGGCCATGCACGGTGGCGCGTGCCTGTAAGCTTTAGCCTATGAAGTGGCGGGGGGTTCGAGTCCCGCTCGGGGCAACAAAGTGAGACCTAGTCCCAAAAAATAGCTGGGCGTGGTGGCACGCGCCTGTAATCCCAGCTACCTGGGAAGCTGAGGCTGGGGATGGCTTGAGTCCGTGGTACCCCAGGCAACGTGAGCAGTTCCATGGGCAAATAAAAAAAAGGTAAAGAAGGACGCCTGTCCCAGGGACTGTGCAGATGGTCACTCCCCATCACACGCTCCTCTGCTCTCTGCCAACGGCTGGGAGCGGGTCACCAAGGATGCCCACGTGGCCATGGGCAGCGATACCACCCGCCCCTGGCGGGACAGAGCGGAGTACCCAAGACGCTAGGTCCCACTGACCCTGCTGGACGGATGAGGAGTCCGAGGTGCCAAATGGGGATGTGAGTCTCTTTCTCCTGTCATGCTGAGCCCCGATGACTAAGGACAGACTGACTAAGGACAGACCGAAACCCTGAAAGCGTCAAGCCCCCAAGGACACTGACCCATCACTGTGTGTAACCCGAGAAGCTGTGATAGGCACAGTCAAGCGCTGGCCTAGGGCCAGAAAGAGACCTCCCCCTGGGGAAGCTGGCCTCAGCCTGAACTCGCACAAGGCTAGACGTAGACACCCTGGTCCAAACGGGGGGGCCCTGCCGGTACCTGCTCGGCCACGAGGCTGGCAATTTCTTCGTAGGTCTTTCCTGCTTCCGTGATGGCGTCGTTGAGTTCGGTTTCACCTGAAAACCATGAAAGGCACATCAGTGGCTGCAGGTTACATAATTTTCATTCTTGTTTTTTTTTTTTTTTTGACACTAGGTCTCACTACTTTTGCCCATGGAACCTCAGGATCATGTTGCCCGGGGTACCACACAGACTCAAGCCATCCCCAGCCTCAGCTTCCCAGGTGGCTGGGATTACAGGTGCATGCCACCACACCCAGCTATTTTTTGGGACTAGTCTCGCTGTGTTACCCTGAGCGGGACTCAAACTGCGATCCCTGGCCCCGGCCGCCTCGTAGGCTGAAGCTTACAGGCACAAGCCACTGTGCCCGGCTATTTTTTCATTCACCAAAAAGATGCATCACAGGAAATCGCACTTTTAAAGCTAGCACCAGGGCACAAGCCCCACTGACCTGTCAGCTGGATCTCCAATGAGCCACCTGTCTGCCCACCCCCTTGCCCAGGTCACATGACTCCAGTCCACCCCAAAGGCTAAGGACCCTGAGAAGCAAGGACATCCCAGCACCCGAGCCAGCCGGCTGCCTCTGGCGTGACATACGCAGGCAGCAAGCACATGGCTTCCTCTCCATTCAGCTGCTGGAGCTGGGGGGCAGTTGAGGAGGCCTGGGGGGCATATAGCCTGATGTGGCTCCTGGCCTGCAGGGGGCCACTTGTCCCCTCACTTCCTGCTTTCTTTTTGGGGGTGCTGAAGGGTCTCGGTCCTCTGGCCCCCCCACCCCAAGGCTGGGCTGCGCCGGCACTGTCTCCGCTTCTCCGTGGCTGATAACAGTCCCCTGCCTTTTCTTCACAGCAGCCCTGACATCCAGAGGTTCCATCCCCTCCAGAGGATGCACCCCCAGCTGCTGTTGTTCGCCACGGCCCCCCTCGAGATGGTTCATGTCGGTGCGGGTTTGCTGAAGATGAAGAGGGCTATTCTCTCCAGCCTTCCTCTTTTGATCTCACACGTTTCTATTGCTTTCTGGCTTCCTTGCTGTCCTCAGCTGGCATGAACTAAAGACTGGAGCTTTCCCTTGTTAGCGTCTTCAGAATGAGCTGCTCCCTGATGATCTTCCAAAGGCGCTGGAGTGCAAGTCTTTAAAAGGTGTGATTGCTGAGTCTAGACTGAAACATGGCTGAGAAGCTCCGTCTTCCACAGCAGTGACCACCGTGAACGCCGAGACCTTCGCTCCGCGGCCTGGGAAAGCTCGCGAGCGGCAGAACTCCTCCAGCGGGCGGGAGCGTGTTCCCTGGGCCGAGCAGGCTGTCCAGGGAGCAGCGCAGCCGTGGGTGATGCTGACAGACCAGCTCCTGTTGGTGGTGGGGCGACGGCTCTCAGGCCCTTCCATGAGTGGAGTGAGGTGACTGGCGTCATCTTTAAGCAGGGAGGATGTATGGTGAGCGCACACCAACACCTCCGATTCCAATTCAGGACGGCCGGGTGATTCCGAATAGACGTCCAACCTGGTTTCTTGATGACCCCCTTGGCTTAAATAAGCATCGCCATCAGGGCTGGGCCCGGTGGCTCGTGCCTGTAACCTTCAGGCTATGAAGCAGCCGGGGCTAGGGATCACGGTTCGAGTCCCGCCTGGGGCCCATAGCGAGACCTAGTTCCAAAAAAATAGCTGGGCGTGGTGGTGCGCCTGTAATCCCAGCTCCGTGGAAAGCTGAGGCTGGGGATTGCTTGAGTCCGTGGTACCCCGGGCAACGAGAGCCTGCGGTTCCACCGGCAAAAATAGCGAGAAAGAAAAAAACAAAAACAAACAAACAAACAAAACCAACCTTCGCCATCAGCGGTGGCAGCATGGCACATACAAGCTTCCAAGTAACAACACTATGGAGCCGAGCTGGTCGTGGTAGCGCGCACCTGTTGTCCAAGCGTTGGGAGGCAAGAGGCTTGGGATCACTTGAGCCCTTAGGTTCGAGACCCACCCGGGGCAACAGAGCGAGACCTGGTCTCAAAAAAGCAGCTGGGTGCCATGGTGGGCGCCTGTAATCCCAGGCTGAGGCAGGGGATCACTTGAGTCTACGGAACCTCAGGCAGCATAGCGAGACCTAGTCTCAAAAGAAAAAAAAAAAAACCACTATGGAGCCACTACCTAGAAGATCACTGGGGACGTGTGCGGTCTTCCTGGCCTGAAGATAGCTGCTGTCAGTCAAAATGCAGCATTTTGCGGGGACATGACATCACGAGCTTATCTCCAGTATCAAGTTACTGGGCCTCACTTTGCTTTCCAGGGATTTTCTTTAAAAATTCCAACTTGGGTTTGTTTTCTAATGATCATGTCACTCACGGTTCCAAAGTCACATCCATGAAACAAGACGTAATCAGAAACATCACTTCCCCCAGAGGAGCACGCACCACCACGCCCAGCTATTTTTTTGGAACTAAGTCTCACTACGTGCCCCCGGCGGGACTCGAACCGCGAATCCCTGGCCCCGGCTGCGGTTTCCTAGGCTGCCGCCTACAGGCATGCGCCACCATGCCCAGCCTCCTTGCCGACTTCTTGCACCTCACGTAACCTCCTCGAGGTCCATCCACGTTGCCACAAGCAGGCCAAGAGCTCGTCCTTCCTCATAGTTAAATATTGTTCCACATGTTCGTAGGCCTTGTCTTTCTGACCCACTCCTCTGCAGCTGGGAGCCGGGGCTGCCTCTGTGGACTCACTCCTGCCCACCCTGCTGCACCGAACACAGGATGTGCGTGTTTTCCTGAGTGAGCACTTTCAAAGTCTTCTGCTAAAGGCCCAGAAGCAGGATGACTGGATGGCCCAGCAGGGCTATTTTCATTTCTCGCGGCACCTCCGTGCTGTTTTCCATGGTGACCACTCTGACACATGCTCCCAGCACGTAGCGATGCCTGGCCTTCTTGGCAGCCGCCCTTCTGACCGGTGAGGGTGACGTGGCACGGTGGTTTTGATTTTCATGCCCTGAAGGATAAGGGATCTAGGACATCTTCTCACGGCAGTGCTGGCCATCCATATGTCTTCCCTGGTAAAAGGTTTAGGCCCGTGGCCCCTTTTCTTTTTCTTCTCTTTTTCTGAGACCAGGTTTTGCTATGTTGCCCGGGGTAGTCTCGATGCCGGGGACTCAAGTGATCCCCAGCCTCAGCCTCCCAGGTAGCTGGGATTACAGGCACATGCCACCATGCTTTTTCGAGGTCTCACTATGTTGCCCGGGGTAGTCTCGAACCCGTGAACTCAAGAGATCCCAGGCCTCTTATCTCCCAGCACCTGGACTACAGGCATGTGCCACCTTGCCCGGCTTTGCAGCCCATTTTAATTACTGACACGTATGAGCTATGTATACATATGCTGGATACCAGCCCCGGGCCTGACATGGCTGGCAGCTATCTTCTGCCACTCTGGAGCTGCTTTGGGTTTCAACAATGGATTCACTTACTGTGTAGAAACTTTTTTAGTTTGATATGATCCCACTTGCTTCCATTCTGTTCTTTCCTGCTGTTGGAGAGGAATCCACAAAGATAGCACTGCGATCAGTGTGACAGCACTTTTGAGCCGATGTTTTCTTCTATGTACTTTATGGTTTCAGGTCTTACCTTCAAATCTTTGCTCCATCTTGAGTTGATTTTAGGGTAAGTTAAAAAAGAGTAACCTCGTTTCATTCTTTCACATGTAGCAGTCCAGTTTGCCCAGCACCATTTACTGATGAGACTTTCCTTCACCTGTGTATGCTCTGGACATCTTTGTCATAAATTAGTTACCTCTGTGTGGGGTGTGGTATTTCTGGGCTCTCAATTCTATTCCATTGATCTGTGTACCTGTTTGTATTCCAACACCACAGCGCTTTGATTACGGTAGCTCTGTAACATAGTTTGAAGTCGGGGGGTGTGGCACTTTGGTTCTTTGTTCTCTTCTCTCAGGACTGTCTTGGTTCCCTGAGTTCTTTTGTGAAGAACCTGGTCACGTAAAAGGTATCTATTTTCTATTACATCTTAAAAAGAAGGAGTTAATACCACAAAAGGAGAGATTCATTTACAGTATACAGCCATCAAAGACCTTTTTAAGGAGCCATTTTCCAGGTTGCCAACCCAAGATCCAGGGGACAGGTGGTCCCGCTATTTTGATCATGTTCCTGACAGCCGAGTGACACCTTCTGCTCGTCTAGTACCGACTGGGGCAAGTGAACTGCCACTTCAGGACTCCGTGATCGAGCTCTGCACAGGTTCTGGGACACACACTACAACTCAGAAACAAAAGGCAGAGGCTGGAGGGCGGTGGCTGGGCTTTCAGATGCCTTCCCCAAGGCCTTCCACTTCAGTCAGGAGGCAGGTGTCCCTAAGAGGCCACTGCTGTCACCGTAAGGAGGTATCACATGAGCGCGCGCGTCACACTTTCCCTTAAGTCCCTGAAACACTGTCGGGATGAATATCATCCAGCCTCATTAAATTCAGACGGGCGGCTTTCTGTTCCAAGGCTGCTGCCAAGCTGGGCGTGGCGTGGCAGGGCCTTCCAAGGCAGAGGCACTCTGCCAGGACAAGGCGGCACCGCTGGGCTCTTTGGGGTGCAGGGGCTGGCCTGCAGGAGGAGGGCCTGGCAGGGCCCCAAGTGGAGACCGGCTCTCCCCAGAGGCGGCACAGGCGATGGGCAAGGAAGGGCAGAGCTGAAGAGCAGATAGCCAGCCGCTCCTCAGCGAGGCCTAAGGGAGGCAGCTTTCGGGAGCCTTCCGGCCCTGAGGACACCATCCTGACCAGCACGGGCTTTTCCAGCATCTCCAGAACGAACGTCTCATCTGCTCAGGTGTTTCGGAACCACAGGCCGGGAAGGACTCAGGTCTGCTTGATTACGGCGTGTCTAGAGGCCGCCTGAGGGGCCGGGCTGAGGCGCTCGCTTGTTTCTCACTGGACAGTCACAGCTGAAGACCCCTCCTCCCCGGACATCAGGGTGACCACCAGGGGGACGTGCCGACGCCACATCTACATGACAGGACAGCCTTGTGCAGTGCTACCTACCCGGCAAACAGTCTATTTCCCACCGGCTCCACAGACCAAACTGAGCAAATATGCACCAAGATGGAAGGGAAGACAATGCTCATCCTCTCCACTGTGGACGGAAATAGACGCTGAGCCGGCCAGACACCAGGAGGTGGGGTCTGGGTTAAGCTGAAACACTTAGGAGTGAGACAGCATGAATTCACTTTTGTTTTTTGTTTTTCTGAGACTAGGTCTCGCTATTTTGCCCAGGGAACCGCAGGCTCACATTGCCTGGGGTACAGACTCAAATGATCCCCAGCCTCAGCCTCCCAGGGAGCTGGGATTACAGGCACGCGCCACCACACCCAGCTACTTTTTGAGACTAGGTCTCGCTATGTTGCCTGGGGTGGATCTCGGGCCTTAAACCCGCTGACTCAAGAAATTCCTAGTCTCAGCCGTGCTTTGTAGCTGCGCTTACAGGCGTGCGCCACCGCGCCTGGCTTTGAACTCACTCAGTGTGAATTCATAACAGAAGCAGAACAGATGAAACAAACCCTAGCAATCTGATGC